>CAEFZX010005159.1:0-37853 GCA_903066825.1 Alfaro cultratus | reverse complement strand
CTCTATTCTATTTTTATTGCCTTTCAAGATGACATGTCTGTTCTTGGTGTTGGATTTTATCAAATAAATTTCCCTCAAAAATGCAACTTATGCTGCGGCGCGACTTATATATGTATTTTCCTTCTTTATTTTGCATTTTATGGCTGGTGAGACTTATACTCCGGAGCGACTTATAGTCCGGAAAATACGGTACATGCATTGAGAAAAATGTTTCTTTACACGTTTGGTGTGTGGTATGTGCTTTCTGATGTTATTGTTTTGGGAGCCAGGGGCAAAGGCTCAATTCTGGCACTAAATGTTATTAGTGAATGATTCCAATTTTTAAATGATAAGGCATGACAGACTTGCTCAATAAAATACTTCACTCAGAAAATAGCGACATGTTTTCCCAACATTTAAAAATGGCTTGAGAAGACATTTTCAGAAAACGTTGGCCGTTATGCAGATTGAAACAAGAAAAGAGGTGCTTAATAAATGTATCGATAATTTATGAACAACAAAATCCTGGTCAGTGAACTAATATTACCCTCTATTCATGTATGCCTGATATCTTTCACATTTCTTCTTCTTCTATCAAATAAATTAATTTCAATTGTGTTTAAAGTAATATATTGATATGTCATGACTATAGAGCATTCCAGATTCCTAATATATAACATTGTAAAAATCAAACCTTATTGTTAAATTTTGGTTTGGCCCTTTTAGCTTTCTCTGCCCCTTTAAGATGTTGTGAAGAGGGTGAGTTGATAGACCACAATGGGGAGTGAGTGATGGGGGGCTTTGTGGTCATGGAGGTGGTCAGATGAAAATAAAAGTCCAGTGGCATATAGAAGGTCTTATGCTGGATTTGATGGGAGACTTTGTGTCTGCAGGTATTTAATGCAATCTGCTTTGTGACAAGTAGAAAAGTAGCCAATGGCAATGGAGTATTTAATTCCTCCCTTTCTCTTTAAATGTGGTAATGATAAAACAATAGAACAGAAACACGCTTTCTTGTCCCTCATCCTAAAACCCCCAAAGTGACAGGCAAATGAAAACACGCATATGAACATAAAGATCAACAAAAAGAAAAAAAATAAGAAAGACTGTATAATAAGGTCAAATGTAAAAAGCAAAAAAAAATAAATAAATAAATATATATATATATATATATATATATTCAAATCCTAAGAAATGTGCTAACTGAAAGACATAATTATTTTTCTTAAACTATGCTCTCTATATTTGTGCTAAAAAAATATAAAAAGAAATTACAAAAATATGCAAAGGGGCCAAAAAATAGCAGCAATGTAAACAACATTTTGAGTTTGTGAGGAGCATTACTGGTTATAGAGTCTTACAGCTGCTGGGAGGAAGGATCTATAATAACTGTTTTGTGCATCTACGATGCAGCAGTCTTGTCATTCAATGAGCTTTCCAGTTATGCAACATTCATGGCAGGAGGAGGGGCACTGCCAGAAAGTGATGTTAGTTTCACTGGTGATTTTCTGTCTCCCTGCACCTGCACTGGTCTGAGGGGACATCCTAGGACAGAGCTGGTCTTCCCGATGAGCTTATCAAATCACTTCTTCCCAGGTGTAGATAAGTTGGTGTTCCAACAGACAACAAGATGGTTGATGCCACCTCAGAGACAAAAACAAAAACCTGCACATTCAAAAGAGCTTAGACTCTTGAGCATCTCAGTCTATTCTGACCCTTTCTGTAAAGAGCATCAGTGTTTTAGTATTTCTTTTAGGTGAACTCCTG
This sequence comes from Alfaro cultratus, assembly GCA_903066825.1. Taxonomy (NCBI): domain Eukaryota; kingdom Metazoa; phylum Chordata; class Actinopteri; order Cyprinodontiformes; family Poeciliidae; genus Alfaro; species Alfaro cultratus. Next base: position 36,107 of record CAEFZX010005159.1, on the reverse strand, counting down.
TTTACTTACATGAGTCCAAGTATGTCAGTGTCAGTTCCTGGGATGTTTAGTCATTGTAGGGGAATGATTGAAAAGTCCACTGTGTGTAAAGAAGAACAGTTTTCACACAGTTCCATTGGGATCCCCTGTATTGCTAACACAGCCTTTTGTTATAACATATTATGGGAGACCAGTGATGTACTGTGATAGATGGTGGTCCACCCCTGACAGTTCTACCCTTTCCCCTTAGAAGTCCTGGTTGAATGGTGTTAAAGGCACTGGAGAAATCAAAGAGGAAAGATCTCAGAACGAAAGGCTTCCAGGCTCCATCTAAATCACAGCCCTGTGAAGGAGGTCAATGATGCCATCTTTTATTCTGACGCCAGGCTGGTAGGCGAACTGCGGCAGATCTAATAAAGACCTCAAAAGGAGAAGAAAATGGTTAAAGACCAGCCTCCCCATCACATGGGTTTCATGGAGCAGGAATTCATCAGCTGTGAGTTCACTGCCACCAGTTTGTGACTGCTGAGGTCCTTTGGGTGTGCACTCTTCGGGAACACAAAGGAGGTCTTCTACAGCTGTGGTACTTTCCCCAGCTTCAGGCTCATGTTGGATATGAATCCAATATCCCCACACGGTTGATCTGTGCAGCACCTCTGGAGCATGGGTCTGATGCCATCCAGACCTGCAGCATTTCGCACAATGATCTTTCACAGCTTGTTTCTCACCTGGAGTATTGAGAGTGACAGGGTTGTGGAATTAGAGAGAGGCTGTGTGTTTGGAGGTGTAAATGATGGGAAGGAGTCTTCTGATGCAGAGAAAGTGGGGGTGGCAGAGAGCTGAGAGGTGTGAAGCTGTTGGATGAAAAGCAGGTGGGGGTTGAAGATAAGATGGGTTGAAGCGGTGATGACTGGATTGGGGTGAGGGGGGTAGGGGTCCAAAGCTAAAGAATTGGTTAAACTCATTTAACTAAGTCGCCTCAAACATGGGAGTTTGGTTCATGGCAGAAAATCATTTTTAGACTTTTCCAAATACCACTGATTTTTTTTTTTTTTTTTTTTTTTTTTTTTTGTGCAGCAGATTCCATCATCTTCTTTCTGTTGATTTCTTTCCATTCATCATAATTCTCAGTTTATTCTGCACCTGTCTCAGCTATTTTGTGTTTTCCTGATCAAAAAGCTCTTTAGCACAATAACAATGAAACACACAATAAAAAAACCTCTTGATTGATGAAAATGGTCAAGCTCCACAATAAACTTGCAAAAGTGCTGCAACTTTATGTAGGACAAGACTGGAGACCTTTATTACCTGAGTGTTGGGCAAACAAACAAAGGTGAAAAGATATTTACTATGAAATCTGCAAAAATTATTCTACCTATCAATCCCTGCAAATCTTGCAACAATCTGACAGTAGCAGTTGCCAACTGTTATTACATAAATTGAGCTTTTTGAGATAAAATTCTTGGAAAAAAGCCTCTCCCAACTGGAGGACTGGTTTAAAATGGTTTTTCTCTCACTTTGTTTTTACAAGCAATAGCTGTGACCAAGTGAGTTGAGGAAAGTGTTTTTTGTTTCGTTTTGGTTCTTTTTCTTTATAATTTGATTAGATGCTTGACGCACTTGCTCAGCCCCACTTTTGTCCAGTGGAAGTGCCTCTTTAAATATATTCCAGGTAGCTAAAGGCTTCTCAGTCTTTTGATATTTGATAAAAAAAAAAAAAAAACAGAGTACAGTTTTTAAAGTCGCTTATTCTGTGTTGCCTTCACGTGTGGTGGAAGAGGTGAAAGGATTATGACCCAAAGAAAGTGAAACTGTGGAAGTTGAAGTTTATGTTTAAGTATCTCCATTCCTGGCTAACCTTTTCTACTGCTAGCCTTTGACTTTGGCCTTGCATTTTTTTTCATGAGGGACCAACAGAGCATTGATTGAATTTTCATGCTGTGAATAGAGAAGTTTCCAATATCAAAGCATTTTAAGCTTCAGGATGTCTTACACTACTAGGATCAAAGCATGATTTTCCATGTTAAGCCTTTGTCTCACATGGAAAACTAAATAATATTTTTTTAATTCAGTAGCTTCATGTAGTGAAACAGTCACCTTATGGATTTGAAATTTCACTTTAAAAATAACATTCTGTTAATTCTATCTTTGTTTTCTTTCAATTTTCCAAATAAATCCCCTCTCCCCCAAAATCTTTTATGTTTTTGAATCTGATAGTGTTCAGATTTGTGTTAGGCGGCTAAAACTGGCTTTGTTTGTTTACATTGCTTTGAGGCATTGTTGAGAAGGAGAGCTGAGAAACACAGAGCACAGTTTTTTCATACCCCAAGTCACACCAACACCTTAGCCAATATAGGCCTTTAACATAAATCACAAAGCACAATAACAGGTGCAATTTTGAGCCAGTCCATCATTGAGTATGTTTTGTTTTTCTCATTGCATTTTGGCAAATTGCTGTTATTAATGGCAGAAAGCATAGTTTGCTGCCCTCATTAGATGTTGTTCCAGCAGAGCCTCTGATGGATTAAGACAAGCTGGAGGCTTTGTTTGCTTCCACAACTAGCTAATATGAGCCAATTAAATGCCCTACAATCTCAGGTCATTTCAAACTAGCATGAGTACTTAGTGATGTTCAAGAATTCAGCATCATGAATAAATGTACTTATTAACAATATAAATTAGAAAAATTCGACAGAACATGGATTTCATATGCCTTGATGGAACAAAAGATGTATTCTCTTAAAACAGTTTCTGAGAAAGCTAACTATCACAGAACAAGGATGCGACACCTTCTTAAACATTTTTCTCAACTCATCCTCTTTGCCATAGAAACTGTTACACAAAATGGTTGGTTCAACTTGCTCTGCAAGAGTCATGCTGTGCTTTGTGAGACTTAGACGGCAAGCTAATACTTGTTGAGCAGATTGTTTGATTCACACAGGGAAGGCTTATGCCCAGGTGCTTACTTACAAGGTTTATGTTTAAGTATTTCCATTCCTGGCTAAATAATGCATTCACAGTAAGTATTATGGCACATTTCTTCCAAAAAAAATACAAATAAAATAAAACAAACAACAAAAAACAAATAAAACTTTCTCTAAACTGTTGACAAGCTAAACACAACTATTTCCTCTCTTTTTTTTTTTTTACAGTTACTGAAAATATCCAATATGACATCTTAAATTTTAAATTTTTAAAAAAATGTTAAGTTGTTGAAAAACGTGGATAAACTGGACTGTAATTAAAAATATATATATTTCGGTGTACTAATTTAGATAGTATTATTTTGCTGTATCACCTTGCACAATAAGAAAAATGGTTTGTGAAAGCAAATTAATTCTATTTTCTCCTACTACTCTTCTCATGTGCGTCATCTGCAGTTATGACTGTCATTAACGTTAAGTCCTTACTCTTTTTTTCCCCCTTTCTTTGTAGAAGTGAAGCCTGGCCCAGTATTTCTGTTAACCTGTGATACCTTCCTGGAGGAGGCCATTGGTTCTGCTGCTGCTGCTTCCAATAGTTTCATATTCTTTCTCTACAGAGGCCACGCCTTTCTTTGTCAAGCCCTGTATTTTTCTTTTAAAAAAGCAGTTGAAGGAGCAATCATTGCCAATATATGCTCCGGTTTTTCTGCTGGCTCACAGATTGCCATTATATATTTTTATTTAATATTTCTATATTTATTTAGTGTTTTTTCTCTGAGATTAATCAATTAAAAGAGCTATTACTCCCATTAACTAATTGTTTCTGTAACATAGAAAATAAATGGTAGAGTACTGTAAATGGTCTGTACTTTCCTGACTCTTTATAAAGTCTGGAGGACCCCAAAGTGTTTCATACTACAGCCATTCACGCATTCACTTTCACCCACCCACTGAGTACATCTGCTGTTGAATGACCACTCACGGTGAGCCAGGTTCTACTGAGGGTTTCCTCCTCATAAAATTTACTTTTACTTTCTACTGTTTCCACATACATGCATAGTATTAAGGATTCCAGTAAAGTTAAGGCATAAAGCTTTCAAATATTCATTTTTCCACATACTAGAGAACAAGATTGTTGCAGCAATTGTTCCCAATTTTTCTTGGATAGAATAAGTTTTCCCATATAGCATTAGTACCTAAATTTGACTACATTGTTTTAAAACTTAGATTGAACTGGGATGTATTCCATTGCATTCAATTCCATTTTTTGGATGTAATTATTTTGGACATTGCATTGGGACCATTTGTTGTGAATTGGTGCTATGTAAATACACTTATTTGAAGTGCTTTTTATGGTGTGGAAAACACAAAAAAAGAACATATATGTTATTTAAAAAGAATAATAGCCATAGCTTAACTGAAAAGCTCTTAAATGTACATTAAATGTTTATCTCTTGGGTGCCATTTGGGAAGGACTGAATGGAAGCCATCATGTTCACTGACTCATGTGACTTACTACTTACATAAAACATTTGCACTCTGCTGTTTCCTATGCTTGGCATAAATTTATGCTTACTTCTGAACTACCTGAATATTGCCTACATTAACCAATGTTTTAATAGGGGTATCCAGCATAACAAGACTTATTGCTCGTTGGAGTATCTTCAACAGAGCACTGGCAAATAAAATGTGTCTAATTTATGTAGTCATTTGGGTGGCACTCGATGGATACTGGATGTGTGTGAATTATATCCTCATGTTTGTGTATGTGCAAACTGTATCTGTTCCAGTTCATCATAGGGATTCTTTTAGGTTTGAAGTACCCTGGCACAAGTGTATAACCCATGTAATTCACAAAAAATCCTCATCCTTTACCACAGGCTCTGAAGCATTTTTCTGTCATTTGTGTATTCATAATTTTACACTGTGCTACATAGTCAACAAATTGCCCAAAATTAATTCCTGCAACCACAGAAGAAAACAACCATCTGGAGTGTGCAATAAATGCTTTACCACTTAACCAAACACTTGTGTCCATCTCTGGAGGCAAAAACAGAGTTTTGCACTGATGAGTAATCATGTTCCAGGAGGGTAGTTGGCATTTCCTTTTTTTTTCTCTTTTTTGTCATAGGCTTGCTAATGCAACTTATGAAAGTATGGTTCCCAAAGAGAGATTGATCGAACTGACTTCTCCTTTTTTGGGTTCAAAATAAGTGGTGAGGATTTCACTGAGATCATCAGCTTCGTGTTAATGACATGCATTTTCTGAAAAGGTTTATCCATTCAATTTGACTCTGGAGAGAGGAACTCTTCAGCCATCTGATTAAATTAAGATTTTATAATAAGCATATCTAGGTGTGTGGACACGAGAGACAGGCTGATTTGTGGCTTGGCTATTAATGCTGATACCAAAAACCTGTTTAAGATGCTGCTCATATCTTAAAAAATTCCAGCTTCCAGCCAGTCTCCTGATTACTTACTAGAATTTTACTAAAATTGAAAGTGTTATTCATACTGAAAATTACATAATTATCTTCTCAAACGGGTTTTAGATAGCTGACATTACATCATTTAAGCACATTGAGTATAATCATGCATGTATTCATTTTAATTTGGATTTACAACAAAGTTAATTTATGCAATTATGCTAATTAATGTAATACTCATATAATCATTATGTTAATAAATCTATTGTTTAAATGATTTAGAATCAATCTGTGCAACAAAAAAAATGATGAATGTGAAAAAGGAAAACAGGGTGAAGTGTGGACAGAAGTGAGGTTGGTTGTTGAGACTAGTACTTTTCAAAAGTGGATGTTTGTCAAAGGTCACTTCATGGGAAAGTCAGAACAGGAGAGAAAAGAGCAAAATGGTTTGAAACAGTCACTAGTGAGGGTTTGTTGTATTCTGGTGCATTCAGAGGAGTGAACAGCCGTTTAATTTGGTGCAGCGTTTAAGCTCCAGCGTCATTTTTATGGTGCAGAAACAGCACAGTGTATATCTTACAAGATATAAGATTAATGGTGGTTTCTTCAAACATCATAAATGTGTTTTGTTTTTTTTTGCCTTTTATGTACATGGGTAAATCAATGTGAATGTTACTGCGTAGCTATAAGGGTTTTATTCTTTTTTTTTGTTCCTATTAACCACAAAGTGGATCTAGCTTTTCATGAGTTTACTTACACTAAATGCTAGGTTAGAGCGACCAGATTTGCTTGTTTTAAACAATATCAAAAGGAAATTTTCTTAAATATCTCTGATGTATTCACCTTTGGCCATGCTGACACAGATTCACAAGACGTTTTGTTCAAGTTGCAGTGTGTAATTTTGAGAATGGCACATTGTCTTGTGTTTTCCATACAGTGCCAACTTAGGGAAAAGCACCATTAATGAAGTTGATGTAGTGGTCTTGGATTTTGTGGCATGCTTTTGGTTTCACTTGATGCCTCAGATGAATGAGTCACGGAAAATTACAGTGTTGTTTTTCAGTGGAAATAGCTTTTTTCTGCTCATGGAAGTGGTCACTTCTGACATAATGTTTCCTCTATGCATGGTGCATGAGAGGTCAGAAGATGTTTTCTGAAAAGTGAAATTGTTAATTGTTTTGTTACATAAAATATTATCTAATAGTGAAATTGTATCAAGCTGTCATCATGTTGTGAAGGATTGCTTTTCTTTAGAAAGATGTTAGCTCAGATGCTGGCTCACTCAGAAGTGACTAGGTACACGGAACAATGTTTTTGTAAATTTCCGAACCAGGTTTTTGCTCAGACAGCATTCCTTTTAGGACATGTTTGTTTTCTCTTGGGTCTACCTATTATCCCGAGTTAATTGCCTTTATACTCCCCTGCTGCAGATTGCAAGATCTAATCTTCTGTTTCTTCAGATATAGTAACTGTATATATTTAGGGTTACGACACCGTATCTGCAGGTTTCAGGCAATGTGTAAACTATTTGCAAATTGCTGATGATCAAACAATAAAGTATCCTTCATGAAGAGTTGGCCGTTAAATCTTTTTCTGTTTTTTTTCTGCTTGGTTTTTAAATAATTGATTATACAAAGGGCTGAACACTGGTATAGTGGTTAGGACTGTTGCCCCTCAGCCATCACACCCATTTAAACATTAAGCAGATACATAGAACAAGCCAGTGCGTGGATATGCTACCATTTTCTTAAGCTGAACAAAAACAAAACTGAAGTAATTTTTTTTTAACCTATGAATAATGAAGATTTGCTACACAGCTGTAGTTGATAACGCTAAAAACAGGAAGTGTTTTCTAGCATTCATCGAACTAACTCGTAGCTTTTTGCCAGTTACTCTTTAGTGGTTATTATTCTCAACAACATTTTAAAAAGCTGCCTTTTTTACAAAGTCAGTGAAATTATTAGCTTTATTTTTGTTTCGGTAAAATGAAAGCCGGTTAGACTTATGAAAACATTTGGGACAGCATTAAAATCTTCTGTTTCATGGTGGACAAATGCTTATATATTTTCCAAAGATTGTGTTGGCAAACTGGGCACCTGCTCTTACATCATATGATGGAAAGTATCCTGCTGGTCAAAAAGTGTTGCTATAAAGAGTAAACAGATGGTTTGTTGTTAAGTGCCAATTTATGATGAGCTAGTGGTGAAATAAGTGGTTAGTGACCATTCCAACATGTAATTAAAATAAAAACCCGTAAGGATAGAACATTTAAGGAGTTTAATATCTTAGTGTAAAAATAATGTGGGATTTTCTGTAACTCCAGTCTTTCTGTACAAAACTTTTCTGCAACATTTTTATGGAAACTAGCCACACTTTTTGTAAAACATAAATAATTTAAGTAAGATCCGAAAACGTTATTATATTTATTTGGTACCCATTTTCCAATCAATGGGTACCAAAAGCACCTGAGCAAGCGAGATCAATTTGGGAGATTTCTTTTTTTTTTTTCTTTACATTTTGCATTTGTTAAACTAATCAATAACAATTTTGTGAAAACGTTTTACTTTGCATAACAATGCAAACAGGAACTGCCATGGTAAAAAAAACAAAAACATTTTAAACAGAAATATGGCTTTAAATAAAATAATATTTCACACAACTATGTTTATTCAGATGAACATGATATTTGTGTAAGAAAACAGAAATACACTGCATGGGAGTGGTGAATATGTGTGAAGCTTTGGAGCACATTTTATGAGATATACTTGTGTTTCTTTGCATAGGTGAGCATAATGATGGAATCATGATGATGAAGGAGTCATCGTCATGCAAAATACAACCTTATTTCCTGAGTTAATGTTTCTTAAAAGCTATTTGCTAAGCAATTTGAGATCCATGTGGGAGAGTGTGTTGATTGCATGTACAATTCGCTCAAGGATGATGGATGTAATTTTCCCATAGAAAAATAAGGCAGAATAAATTTTATCTTTGAAAGTAATTTGACAACTTTTTAAATGATATTTTTTTCTTAGTCAAATATTAACTTTTGAATTAAAAAAAGGATATTGGCAATATGTTTTAGCACCATTAATTAATAATTTTTTTCATTCCTTTTGTATATTTTTCAGGATATTTGACAGTTACCATAGAGCCACTGCCTCCTGTTGTTGTCGGTGAGACTGTAACCCTCAAATGTAACTTCAAAACCGATGGAAGGCTGCGAGAGATTGTTTGGTACAGGGTGAGTATGCTTTCAAAGCCATTAAGCTCTAGATGGTCTTTACAACATCCATATCTGTTCCATCCATACAGTCAATACCAAAAGCTATTTCACATTCTTATTGCGACATTAGGAAACCAGCCATGCATGATCATTCAGTCAATAACAGAAGCCACATCACGTGTTTATGGTTGTTTTAAGGGAGCAGCCATGTCCAGTCATGCTACAGTTTTTAGGAGACAAGCTGTTATTTGGGCCAGCTGTAAGAGATGCATTGCAAAATGATCCTTGGGAATTTGATTTCACCATCTGATGGTCATCATCGTCATTTCCTAATTGTTCACAGCTGGTGATTCAACCATCATTTAAATCCCAATTGTGCAAGTGCCACTAATAATTAAATTTGAGTTGAATAAGGAAACAAAACTTTATGAGCATATAAGTTTGTTCAAAAAAGAAAACAAGGATGCTGTGAAGTTGCACCAAAACACATATTTCCTAAATGTCTGCTGGACATTACACTTCTGGAAAAGGACATTTGTTAAACTTCAAGACAGTGAAAAGCACTTGAATATGAAAGTCGAGAATGCTTCTGCTGCCACATTCTTCTGCAACCTTTTGTTTTCGCTCAAAAGGAAAACTTTAAAATCATTTTTGAAAGCTGTGCATATTTGCGCCAGACTTTGTCAGTGAAACTGATAAATGGTGATTCTGGGAGGTTGCAGATGAATTGTAGACACTGAAATGTCATTGATGTGGTCTGTTTTTATGAAATGCAATCTTGCTTTCTATTGAATCACACACAAATGATTAATGAGTTTCCCAAACAAGCAAGTGCTCAGTCACATGTATTGCTAAGGTGACTTTGCTGATCTCTCTTGAACTATTGTATCCCTGCTGCTCTAAATGCACCGGGTGGTTCAGACTTCCTCCAGATGCTGCTTTTATGAGAGTTGACTGAATGTAAAAGCTCAGTTAGCTCAAAGTGATTTGCTAAAACTTCTAATTAAGAAATTAACAATTCTTTAAAAAAAATAATGATACATAAGACATATTTTTGCAACCTGTCTAGCATGTATGTTTGCTTTTGCCCACTTGGTGGTTTCCCTGTATTGTATAATTTAAAAAATGCATCTTAAACTAGAAAATTTGATTTATTTACATCGACCTTGTACAAAAAATCAGACACTTTACTGCATTTTCAAATTTATTATCTGTTCTCTGCAAATGAACAGATGTCCATGCTTCTGCAAAATGTTAAAATATCCAGGGCAAGCAAATGTTAGTGACAGACACAAATATAAAATAAAGTAATGATGACACAGATTTATTTTCTTTTAAATTTAATTTGCCAAAGCTACACGGTTAAAATCCATACTCATACTATATAATTTGTTTTGTGGTGTAGCTTGTCAGGGATATGATCTGTTATAGCATACATTTCATTGGAGTATTACCTTCTATAAACTGGCTGTTTGTATACATAAATTGACTTTTGACAGTTGAAACATTTACTGCTTTCATGTTTCCATCCCTCAAGCAGTCAGTTGGCCTACATAAACTTTTCCATGATATAATTATTGACATTATTTCATGAAATCATTACAACTTACATTTTTGCACTTTACCCAGTAATTATTTCACACCAGGTTTGATAGCCAGAACAGTACAGCGTCAGACTACAGTGACATTTACCACAGTTTCACTCCTGCAACCTCAACAAAAAACTATTCACTAATGGGCAGAATGTTATTGCTTAGCCAGGAATTTTGTCTTTGGACTTGCCTCTGCTTTCTCTATTTTATGATTGTGATATAAAACAGTGTATCTGTACTTATCTTTCCAAATGCTGACCTTTCAAGGTAGGACATAAAGAGATTTATGGCAGTTTGTCACAGCAGCGAAAGTGATCTATGATGTTAAGGAGAATGCGCAATTTCATTTAATCAAGCTGGGTCTGCATCATAGTGCATTGTTTTGCTTAAATGCTGTCAGCTTGCTGCAGTGTCCATGAATATTTGTGCTTTAAGCAACCACTTTGAGAATTGAGCTTCCTGTATTAAGTATTCTCATGAGGAAAGTAAGGAGGTTGTAACAGAGATTTGCCCCATGTCTCTGGAGTCTGCTGCTCAGCACAACTGCTGATGAATTATAAATCAATTACCCACACTTGGCTGCCAACGTTTCTTTAATCTCTGCCTTTTATTTGACTAAACACTGTTGACTCCTCATTTTATATCCTGTTCAAATGGACTGCGGAGTGATCTTACCTGGGGAATCTTTGCTTTTTAAAATTCAACCGAATCACATTAAAGGCTGAATAAGCTAAATATTTCAACATGATCATTTGTTGCGCGTATGTGACATATTCTCTTTGAGGATAGAGCTTTTAGACTTAATGTGTCAGAAGATGTACTGAAGTTAAAACGATAATTATTGCTGAGAATATTTCAAATAAAACCTGCTCAAATTTCTGTAAGTATATTCAAGACTTCACACATGAAAATTATTTTCTTTGAATCGCTTTAATGAAGAATATTTTTATTTTAATGTGACTTCCCTCCATGCTAGTGAGGGTCTATTGGAAAAATTACACTTTTGGTTAGTCAGTAGCTAAACAGTTTCTCATCATTCAAGCTTTAGGTTCAGATGTTTTACTTACTTTGCTATGTCTTCAGACTCCACTTCTGTTTTATCTAAAAATATTGAAGACTATTGATTTATGTTTTTCTCTTGAGCTGCTGAAGTGAATCCCAGGTCAATAGCTCTTTCACATCAGATAATCTTGTTATCTTTACCCATCATACTGGATGACTAGGTTTGTTTGTTCTTAGTTCATCTTCATGTTTTATTTCTTCTAAAAATATTCTCTCTTAAATCAGCAACATGCTAACTTTTTATCAACAACCCAAATCTTTGATTTGCACATGATCTTGAATTGAGGTCTGAATACGTGCTGTTTTGCTGTGATGTGTGAACCAATTACATTTAGAAAATTCACAGCTTTTTAGCTCACAGCAGATTAAGTACAGTACAAAACATTTTTATAGGTAGTTTAAATTTTTTAAATACTTTTTTGTACAAACAATAACTCCTGGATTTCTGACTATGTGCCGTTTCCTCAAAAGTAAAGTAGAGAAAAGAAACTGTGTTGATGTCAGAAAAGTTAAAGAAAAACAAAATTATATGATATGCTTGTGTTCTGATGTTGGTTTTATTGTTTATTTCAAGCAGGCAAAAATGGTATAGCAAAAGAAAAAGAAAAAGAAAAACTAGAACAAAAAAGGAAAAAAAAAGATCTTTTTTTTCTTAAAAGTTAAGTATTTTTGCCAGAATATTTTCTGTTTAACAGAACACTCATAGTTCTAGGGCTATAAAAAGCAGCAACCCCCTTAGAAATCTTGTTGTTTTGACAGAATTACATTATGTGTATGGAATTATTATTTCAACATTAATTTCATTGAGGAATTCAGCTGCCCCAAAGCTGCATGCAAGGGGGATATAAAATTCAATAATTCAAAAGAAAAAGCTCAGTAATACACAGAATCCGAACCCTTGTAAATGAAGAGGTGAAAACTTCTCCCAGTCTATCCTGCACAACCTCTTTTACTCTCTCCTGACTTCCTCACAGCTCTCTCTTTGCACACATTTTGCTGGTGATTTCCTCAAGCTTTTCAGGTTTGTAACTATGATCACTCATAGAAATGCACGTTTGACAAAGAATAACAGATGTGGCCTAATGGGAGATTTTTTTTTTCACTAAAACAGTTGCAGAGTCCTTGGTGTGGTATGTCTGATAAAATTAGCATACACTGGGACCCAAGAGTAATCAATTTAATTTATTTTAAATGCTTTGATGGGAGATTTATTGTGTTCAAAAGGTTCTGTTAAAATATCTGTTGACTGCATAAAGATGTTATTCTAACATTGGAGCCTCTGGAATAGCATTGTAAATAGTCTTGCACTGTGGCTCCGGGCCTTGCTGGTCAGCACCCACTACTATGCTTTAGGTTGTCTATGCTGAAACATATTTGATTTTAATGACTGGATATCAAAAAGCTTCTATGTCACTTGATTGTATGTTGAGGATTTAATGTGTTTATTTGAAGTTGGGCATTCTTCATTACGGATATAACTGAAACATGAAAAATAGTGTATGCTGAGGACCAGAGTTTGGGAACAGTAGTCCTGATGTCACTTCACTGGTTTTATTGAAGTTCAAACAGAACAGTAGTTAGTGGACACTGTGCTGTGACATCTTACAATAAGTTGAATCAATTTAAAAGTACTAAAATTGCCAAATTAAAATCAGTGTTTAGTTATTTCCCAATTATCTACTTTCATATGGAATTTGATTGATGAAAAGTACAGATATATTTCTATAAAACCACAAATGTGGTAGTACCTACCTTGCGGGGAAAATAATTCTGTTTTGCCATTAGGCTCACATTAGGTGACACATCAAATATCAAACAGGACAACTTTAATTTAAGTTAATATATTGTAATGTTTTTTTGTACTACATGTAATGACTTTATTTTTCATGTTGTTAGTGTGAACAAAAAGTATCACTTGCAAAATCTACTTTTTATTAATGTACAGTAGATAGGATTATATAATGTGTGTAAAAGCATCATAGATTTTTGTTGCAAATATGAGACACAAAACACATGTGGCTTCAACTAAGGAAAAAACCCCCATAACATTAGCAGATTCTTATCTTTTTATGCCTTTTACAAGCTTTTCTGATCATAATTGTATATGAATAGAACCTCTTTTGATGCTCTTATTTTGTTTCACTCAAGATAAGAAATGGAGACGAAAAGTACAAGCGAGGGAGAATGAGAGCAGCCCACAGTAATGGATGTGGGTATAGCTCAGTAGCTAATGTTTCAAGAGCAAGTAAATGAGAACCTTTCAACTCTATATGATATTTCACTACAGGCCACATGACTGTTTTAACGAGTGGTGAACTGGCGGACTGCGGATTAAGCACCACAGATATGTAATGCCAACAAGCTGTCTTCTATGCTTAACATCATTGCAAATAGTGATGATGCATATTTGATAGTGGGATAACTAATGTGGTGGCTCTTTGGAACAAGAGTTTTAGCAAGGCAGTGCATGGTTAGATGCAGCCTCTAAAAGACAAGCACAATCATCTCATGCTTGTTTTAATTTGTGTCATTTTAATTAATACGCGCATATGAAACTTCTCCCAGTGGGCACCCAGGTGTGCTAAGCTGACAGCACAGGAGCAAGTGGTGTCTTGCTTGTTGAGTGCTCCTATGTGCTGTGTTTAATTTTAATCACTGGCTTCCCTCCTGCTCACCCAACCCACCCTCAACTCTGTCCACCATAGAATCTCTCTCATCTGTGACTTTACCCTTCTGGGATCCTTTTCACACCAATAAAAGTATCTTCCCTAAAACATTTTCTAATTAAACAAAAGCCTGCCTGCTAGTTGAGCCATTTTCTGCAAGCATTTGCATGAGTTAGCTTTGTCCATTTATCCAATTTATTTAATTTATTTTGACAGACTTGTATTTTTATCCTGCTCTCTGAGACACGTCTCTCATTATTTCATGAGGTTAGGTCTAATAATTGACTTTACATGGTAGCTTTTAATATTAGCAACACTTACAAGCATTTTGTTCTATTCAAGCAAAAAGATTATGTAGCAGTTTATATATGAGAATTGAATTTGCAAATGTTTAATTTTTGTTCCATACATATTTTTTTTGTTTTCATATAAAATAAATGGAGTAAACATTCTGTATCAGATGCTAGTAGTGAAACTTGCTATTCACACCCTCAGCGAGTCATCAGTGTTTTGGAACTAGGTGGATGCCATAGAAATGTTCCAGTTGTGTCAGTCTTTACAACGTCTGTTTGAATTATAAATGTGTACATTCTCTACTTATCCACTTGTTTACCTATATTGTTTACTTCAACATTTCAGTCCTTCATTCTTTCACTGCAGAGGAGCTGTTTATCTTTGTTTTGAAGGACAACTGTTTTTGAGGCATCGATGCACCGAGAAGTGAATCAGAGCATGTTTAGAATGTTTCCTACTGTGAGTTTCAATGTCTTGATTGGTCATAAATATTTGAAGTTGTAGCACAAAAACACAGTGGCTTCAAGCACAAGCTGCATGTGAGACACAAGGAACAGTGATTCTTTACCTACTGCTGAAAATCTCGCCAACCATTTCATGCTAATTAGAGTTGGTATGTTAGACTCTATGCATCTATTATGTTTTATGTTCTCAGTTCTTATAATAGAGAGCGAATATTTGATGTTGGTTTACATCTTTTCACATATGTCGAAGCTGACATTTATGTTCAGCCTTTTACAAAAATCAATTGCTTATAATATCCAGAAAGGGCAATAAGAAAAGACAGCCATAAATTGTAATTGTCAGCCTATGTAATCTCTGGATGCTTTTCAAGGTTTAATGAAGCCATCTGCCTCCACAAATTGATAGCTTTGACAACTTTCCCAGAATTGTATTATGGGAGTGTCACGCCTGTATATATAGATTTGCTGGGAAAAAAACAATCTATAATCTATTCTAAAAAATATATAATTTTTTCTAAATTATTTGAGTAAGACTTGTGTTTTCTTTGATTTTCACAGCTTATTTAATTTGAATTATAAAATGTGGTGCTGCATTTTTTTTTATAAAGAGGTGTATTCAGGTTATCAGTGAATCTGGTTTCCTGTCTATCTCAGGATAGAAATGCAGGAATGCATCTCAGACCTTCTAATAATTTTTTAACTACATTCAATAACCCTATATTTTTTATTCTTTATTATTATTTTTATTTAGTTGGTGAGCTTTCGCGTTGCATGCACATTTCCTAAGCACTGACATATTGCTTACTCTGGCTGACATTTGTATTCAGGCTTATTTATTCTGGTAAACTTAAGAGTATTTGCAAACTGCCTGCAAAAGTGAGCTCTCAATACCAATATCATTTCCTATGGAGCACATCTAAAAGCTCAAAAAATGGCAGTAGAAAGTTTCATATTCATGAATTAGAATTGCTGTCAAAGTTGAGATGTAAATCCAATTCAGAATCTGTGGCAAAACTTAAACTTCACTTTTTCCAGATGACCATTATCCAATGTTACAGAGCTTAAACTTTTTTGGTAGGTCTCTAGATGTTCACGCCTCAAAACATTTGCATTCTAACCCTAAATGCAGTTAGAATGAACTACAAAGTGTTCACTCAGAGTAGCTGAATGCAAATTCAAGTCACATGTTTTTGATTATTGTTTAAAAATATAATACAACAAAAACATTCATCATCTTCCTTCTTCGCAATAACCCATTACTTTGTGTCAATGTACCATATAAAATATCACATAAAATAAATACATTTAAACTCGTGCTTTTGATTTCAAATAATTTGAAAAATTTCAGCAGGTATGGTTACTTTGCAAGACGCTCCAGTAAACTGTTCTCTGTCTAATTGTTACATCCCTATATTTCACAAAAAAAAAAAAAGAAGCATTTTTCAGATTTACTCGTGGCCCACATTTGATAAATCCAATTGAAGATGCTGACAGTGTCTAAGCATGATATAACAGCTATGCAAATGACTTATCTCACGTCGTCGTCAGCCAAGGAATGTAGAAATGCATTACCTGAGGGCAACGTGTCACTAGATTTAAGCTTCTTCCTGTCATGTGCTGCTGCCAAATTCAATGGCAAAGATATGTTGCTGGATACTTGCCTGAAAAGTGGAGTGTTTTTCTAGCCAGTAATCCTGTTGCTTGACTGCAGAGAAACACAGGAGGCGTCATATGTTAAATCCTAGTTCAAATTCTTCAAGACAGGGTTGCCTGGGCAACTGGAATCCCTGACTTCACAGGAGAGCTCACAGAGCGAGTTCGCACAACACACTCCTCTGGGGGTTTTGGGTGTCTAACTTCCTGCTGTTTAGTCCCCAGGTGTGAAAGTCTAGTTTCAAAAATTTGCTCTCTTAGGTGTCATCTACTGTTTTATTGTCGCATACGAACAATTCATCTGCCTATCTGCCTCCCTGTAGGTTTTTCAGCCTGGTTAAAAGTGCCATTTATTACTGTAAAGAGTAGCACAGATCAGTATCTGCACGACTCAGTGTGATCCTGCTTTATAGTCTGTGCCAAAAAAGGCTTCCATGGTCGCTGTCCATAGTGCTGATCAGGCTCTCAATGTCAGGAAAAGAAACATCACTTACATCATTTGCTGTAGAAAAAAAAACATTCTTGGATTTATTTTTTGCTCTGTTTTAACAGTGCAATGTTTTCATCTCAATGCTGTATGCAATCATCATTAATGATTCTGTTTCTTACCTTTTTTTTGGAAGTTTTCCTGCTGCTGTTAGGCAATTAAGATGACAGTTTGGCTTAGTTTTGTCTAAAAATGTTCTAACTGAGTCATTTAATTTGTGTACTCTGCTGTGTCAGGTTTTGCCTTCCTCTTTAAACTGCTTGTTTGACCGTATAATATTATTAAAGTGAGGAAATAAGCATCACACTACCCTCATGTTGCCTCTCTGTATGAGAAGAATCAACTTTATATTTATATATTTTTGTCATACCAAGCAAGTATCGCATTTTATCTACATTAATTGGGAAAAACATCTGTTCTGACCACCAAAGAACTTAATGTAAGGCCTAAATGTTTTCCTGCAAAAAGGCAGGTAGGTTCTGCCTTTTTGCAATAGCTTTGTGGCATGTTACATAAGATGTTTATTGTCTTTTCCAATTTTCTGTTTTCAATAGTCTAATTTTACTGACTGAAAATCTCAAATGCAGACGTTTTTGCTTGTTCTACGAATGCGACTCTGGCAGAAATTCAAGAGATAAATGCGTAATCATGATGTCAAAACATTTTTCATATGGGCAAAACAATAAGATTCCTATTTCCATATAAACACATAAAAAGAACATATCACTTCATATTGCTTTTACAGCAATATTTTTGAACTTCTGATTTGGTGGTGAAATAAGTAATGCAATTCCCCTTGAAACTGAGGTGTAGACCTCTGCCATCTTTATTAGCCTGCTGCTCTGTGCCGAATGTGGTACCCCCAGGGGAATAGGAGATAAGGTGATATGGATCACTGCACTGCAACCTTCCCCTTTTAAGGATGTCACTGGGGCAAATAAGCAGCCTGTTATACAAGGAATGATAATTACACACTTCATGTAGCCAAAGTACAGGATGAGTCCCTTTTGTTATCCACAAATGCTAATGGAAACAAAGGGACAGATCATTGCTATTCCTGTCTGAGAGCTTTTGCTTCTAGTGACTGGGATGACAATGGGATATTTTGTCTCCATGCTGCCTAGAGTGTATAATACCTCCCCATTGTCAGCATCTCCCAGAGCTCCTGAGGCATCTATCAAAAGCATACTCTGGATCTAATTAATGAGGTAAATGAACAAATGATTGTAAGAGGGAAAAAACCCACTATGAGGTCACTTGATTTTTCTTCCCCTACTGACTCATTTTACCTCATCACTGTATAATTAAGACATGCTATAGTTCAATTGCTATAACATGCTTATTTACATTGGAGAATAAGTGGATGTGAAGCATGGTTTATTAATTTCTCTACAGTGGACTGCTAAAGTTAGGTTTATAATCAAGGAGAAAGAGGATAACTGATGAAATGATGACATATAATGACAAATGCCAGCCAGGGAATCATTTATTTTAGATTGCAAAAACCTTGCTTCTGCTTGTGTCTTTTCTAGGCTTACTGTCTTTTTTTTATACATTTTCAACAAGTCTTGAAAAATTATAATCCCCCAAGCAGAATCACCAATACCAGATTTTTGAAATCTATTCTTACCATCACAGAATGATTAAACAAGAAAGTGATTACTTAGCGATTAGGGGTGGATCAGAGCCTCTTTGTGACATTTGCATTGGAGGAGGAAGTCATTCTCATGCCAGAGGAGTCTTAGCTGTGGGCTCTTCTCTGGCTGAACAACACACTCTGGGGTCCTATGGGGGCATAAATGGAGCAAAACAATTTATGTACTTTGTAGCCTCCTATCTTTGATACTTTTGATGAACTATGTTTAGATGCACTTTCACATGCTTAACAAATCAATAAACACAGACAGCTAATGTGGTTTTCCACTTCTTAGTTGAGCTGATTATTTTTTCTTATTTCTGTTGAATATTTTATAGAGTGTTTATGTGTTACTGTGATGCAGTTTCAGCATGTGGACAAATTACAGAGTGATTCTTATGTTTATATATTGCCCAGCATTTATATGACTTATAAGGACTCTAACCTCACACACTAACACATGACCATCACAAAGAGAGGCTTTTGAACACTTTGCTGATGAGATGGCAGACTGCACTTCACCTCTTTCTCCCACAGGACACCGTGTTTGTGATTTTCTGAAAGATTTTCAAATTTCAATTTGTCAGACCACAGGTGAGTTTTTCATTTTGCCATCTTAAGCAATTTCAGGCTCAGAAAAGGTGCTCACATTTCTGAATCTTGTTTGTTGCATCACTGCATTTTAACTCACTTTTGTTGATGCAGCAGCAAACTGTTTTCACTGGCTCTCATTTTCAGAAGTGCCCATGTGGAGATTTACACTACACAATCATGTCTGCTTTCAATGCAGTGCCGCCTCAGGGTTTCTTATTCATTTTGTCCTAGAATTTTAAAGGGGTTATAAATAGTTGTCATATTTTTCACAACATCCAAACGTTTTTACAAAGATGGAGAAAAAGTACTTTAAAGAATTCAGGCAGAGCTTTGCCTTCCTCAGCAAGTCATTTGTCTTTTCTAGTGACGCATTATCCCACTGGTATAGGGATACAGAAATGACCTATAAACTTTTTCACATGCTGACATTGTCAATTGGATTTAGACATTACTAAACATGTCAATATGTCATGATTTGTTTATGTTTGCAGCTTCTAATCTGCTCTAAAGTCACACGGCAACAAAATGACAACAACATTATAATTTTACTTTGTAATAACTAATAACAATCTGCTGTTTACGATTCAATAAAACATTTTTATATGGCACCTCATTGTGACACTTAAAGCACTTTACAAAAAAGTTATTTCTCTTTAATCCAACACACATTCCAACTGATTCTAGTTATCAAACAATGTATGAAGTTCAGAAGTCTTGGGACATAGTATGAGATTTCACATGGTGTGTGTGTGTGTGTGTGTGTGTATGTTTTTTTATTATTATTATTATTATTATTATTATGGAAAGTAGAGATTGCAAATACAGCTTTCATGTTGTAATCTAAAGCTGTTTTACATATTAAGCTATCAAAAATCCATTGCTCATATAAAGAACATGGTTGACTTGTTTGTTTTTTTTTCACCCTCAACCATCTTTTTAGGTTTAACATTTTTATCTGTTGGTATATACTACAACAACAACAAAAACATGTATTTTTTTAAGCCCTTATCATATTTTATAAAGGCACACCCATACTTGACAAAACTGTTGTTAAGCAGCTAGTACTGTGACATTTTACAGAGACTCTTAATTTATACACGACATATCATAGGTTTGTGCAAAGGGTGTTCTCTCTCTCACTTGGGAAGTCATAATACAAATGATTAGAGAATACAATACACCTGACAGTAGGGTTGGGCAATACTGATTTAAAGTTTTATCATAATATTTTGTGGTACTATTGTTATGCCAATAAAAGTGACAATAAAAACTATTTGTTACTTATGTTTAGATACCTGTATGACTGGGATTGTGTGTCACATTAATCATTGCCCCACAAACACAAATGCTGCTCTTGAAAAACATTACTATTTGTAATACTCTTCTGTAGGACACCAGTCACATACAGACGTGTGATTTATATAGACATATATTTTCAAATATATGTCTATATTTGAAAATATAGACATATATGCAAATTTCTTTATATTTATTGATGGTTACATTGATCAAACTGTGGAGAAAGGAGTAAAACTAACAATCATCTGCAAAACGGACAACTCTGGGGGTTTTGCTTTTGAAAGCTGCCTTGGAAATATGCATTTGCTGGTCTATTCTTCTGTAGCATTCATAGTGTATATAGTTAAAAAAAAAGGGTCTAATGGGTCCAGGATACGCTAATGTGTTTGTAAAATTAAAATGGTTTCATTAATGCACAGTTCATTATTACAACCAGTGACACACTGTTCTGTGAATGTGAAAAGGACACTATGAATTTTTAAATGATGGGTTTAAATGACCAAGTCACCGATCAGAGCAATAATATAGACTTGGCCCTGTCATAACCAGACCAACTCTGCAGCCAAGGAGAAACAATTAGAGTAAAGCTTCTCTTCCCCAGTGGGTTAAATGCAAGTGGAAAGAGATAGGTTTTGTAATAGATTTTTATCCGTGTAAAATGAGATGCTGACCTCTAGGTTCAAGACACTCAAAGGCAACAGAGGAGTGGTACAGCACAGTCCCACTGGGGCTAAACGATATTCATCCAGGACATCATTCTTGTGCTGGGTCTGAGTCACACTATCAGCCGTGACAGCTGCTCATCATGGCACTTATTGCCAGAGAGCCTCTAAGGGTTTTGAAAGACGAGATTGCATCCGAGCAATCAAGTTCTTTTTTTAAATGCCATCTCGTAGCTGTCGAGTTGGTCTTGTTATCATGTCATCTTCATGCATGAATGAAAGGCCAGCACTTTAAAATTGTATATCTTGTTTTTAAAGCAAACTTTTTTTTATCTTCCCTAATATGCCCGAGAACTTGTCCTTGTCTTTTGCGACATTGTTTTTAATCCAACACTCCAACATATATTTAAATCAACCACAGACAGATTTTTTTCACTCATTAACTATCCAGCATTTTTGGATATACTTTTACTGACTCAAAACTATTTTGTGTAATTCATGCTGATTGTAATTTAATGCTGATCTAATGCCTTGCAAACAGGACCAACAGTGACACGATACGTTAGAAAAGGCTGAATTTGCAAGGTAAGATAATGCTATGGACCATAACAAGTACAAGGAACAATTAAAGCATTTTGACACTATGTTTCGGTTACCTTAAAATTAGCTATTATGGTATATTCTACAAAATTATTAGAATTGATTAAAACTTTCATTCCAAACCGCTTCTAGACAATTTTTTTTACATTGAAAAGAAAAACAAACAAAAAAACGATTCTGTCAATTAAAGCTGTTAAAACTATGACAACCTTTTTAAACATCAATGGCTTGTCTACAATGGTTTTATGTGTCATTTCCTTTAATGCATTCTGTAAATATTGAGCAATGTTTACAGACAGAGTTGAGTGCAAACGGTTTTCTCATTTACATCTTACATGTTTACATAGTCCCTGTGACATTAATCAAGTGCAGCTCATTTTCTGCAGCCACCCACAAACGCATTGTAATTAATTTCAGAATCTTAAGTCTGCTGTCTCTCGTAAAACATTTGCTTTGCAAAAAAAGTTCTGCAATCCAGTTGAAGCCTTTGAGACAGAGCAAGTCAGGGGAATTTTATGTCTATTAGACCACTCATCCCCAAGGTAATTTTGAGTTCACACAAGTAAATAAAAATAATAATAAGCTAGTGTGTATTGAAATGTGTGTAAATGCATGCAATTTCTGAATTTATCAACCAGATTTATACTGAAATGCATTCCAATCTTGGTGAAACTTTGAATAAGAGTATGTGTTTACTTTATTTCACTTATTAATTTCACCCCAATTTCCAAAAATTCATAAGAATCAAATCATTTTGTTGGGTGGAGGTTGAAACAAACAAAACAAACAAACAAACAAACAAACAAACAAAAAAAACTTTTAGTAAAATGAAAACAAAAAATCATGAGAACTGTATTTTTAAATTCTTGCTTGATTTGGAGCCCAGATCTGTGTCCTTGGTCATCTAAATTCATTTCTAATTATTACATTTATATTAACTACGATTTTACAATATTATCCATTTTGAGATTATTGTTTAGTTTTTATTATTGTAAGCAAAACATGTCATATGTTATCAATCAACAGTATGTAATAAAACCAAACATATTTCTTTTTTTAAGTTAATGGTCCCAGTTAATTAACCAATCTCTAATGTGTAACTAGATCACATACTCTTCCATGTAAACATTAAAACAAGTCTGACTGAGCTATTACCTTTTTTAGAAATGGAAATGGAAAACCCCAGTTAATTTCAGATGGTCTTGAGGGTGATACACAACCTTTTGTGTTCACAGAAACTTAGTATGTTAGTCTAATGACAGCACGATTTTCATTTTGAAATTTGGTATTAGCTGTGTCATGCGTTTTGCCTCTGCTCCAGGATAGTAATGTAAAAAGTGTTAGGTCAGCATTGTGGAGTCTTTATTTAATACATAGTGAGCAGCACTTTAGGCCTTTATCAGCTGAGGCATACTCAAGTAACTTTGAGCCTGGCTGGATCATCCTACCCTTTTTACACACTTTCTGCTCCAGTTCCTTCTGATTTACAAATTGCACACTTTGTTTAGCAACCCACCACCCCCATATCCTGATGTGAAGCAGCTTTTCACAATCAAAGTCCTACAAAGAAACATTCGTAATTTAGCTTTTTAAAGTCTCTGTCTCCCTTGATGATGAGTCACATGTGCTGTGTATTCTGATCGATCACCACAGAGACAAATGTTATGTCAGAGGTGATGAAATGAAGTATTGACAGAGGCATTCGCTCATTTTCTCTTTGAATGCCAGAGATGCTGTTTGTTCATACAAGATGGATAAATAGACCTGAATATCTCCTTGCCATTTTTCTACTTGTTAGCAGGTCAAAGAGATCTTATTGTAAATAAAAGAAACAAAATAACAGATCAAAACAGCCATCTACAAAAAGCTAACACAGAGACTTCAGCCTCACCATCCCTCCGCTGTTTACAGTACTGTTTGAATGCCAAATATTTAAACATTCATACCTAGTTCTGCACGAGGATTGAATCTCTGCCCATGAATAGCTGAAAAGAGTATTTTTACTAACACTGTATAAAACGACACATAACTTTGTTTTTTGTACTGTTTAACATTTAATCAGATTAAACCTTCCATGTTTAGGTCAGCTAGAATTATCAAAATTGTTCCCATTTGCCAATTGCCAGAATATTGTGAAATTCAGAATCTTTCCGTACACTAAGCAAGGAAACTGAAGTTTATTAAAAAAAAATAAATTTAGTGTTTTTGAGTGGTTTTGGAATGGCAATCATAAAACACTGATCTCAGGAAGTGTGTGAGCATAGATGAAAAGGTGTGCGTGAAAGAGGCAACCTACAAATGTGACTCAATTATTACGTTCTTTTTTGTTCCACCTCTCTTACGAACTGCAACAAATATTACAAGATTACAAGAAATTCATTTTCTCATGCGAAGTTTGACTCTCTGACTTGATACATTTCATCTCTCAATTGTTTTAGTATTTTTTTATAATTGTGCTTGCTTTATTGAATTGAAAGAATGCAGTTATTGGATTTACTTTTGGTACATGATTTTAGTTTATTTTTGGTAATTCCAAAAGGAAGTGGATTACCCTGTTTATGGGCACTGACATAAAAGTATGCCCATAAACAGGGCAATCAAAAGGAACAGAAAAAGGCACTACAGTAATATATTTTTGCTTTTGCTTGGTGCTTACAGCTATTCTTTTGTCCATAGTAAATTATATTAGATTACTTATGGTTAAAATAGCTGTATAAAAGCTATAGCACTGATTATTAGTTGGGAACACTGGATTTGTGGGACAAAATTACCTATAAAGGATAGACATGTTTTCTAGACAGAAAATAAAGAGAGAATTTTCTCAGCATTTAGAAAATTTGAAAAGCTCCCGTCACCGCTGCCACTTAAATACTTCTAGTTCATTTTACTCAGTTAAGGATCGCTCCAAAGCAGAAAAGACTATTCACCCATATCCCTGGTCTGCTCAGTCAGCCTAGTTGGTATAAACCAAATATATAGAAAAAATGGGACTTTATTGGTATTGAAAAGTGTTGAGTTATTGCTATGGCTTAGTTTGATTTAAAATGTTGGATCTATTTAGTGTGGTCTTGTCATAAAACAGTGCAACAGTGAGCTCACTCCGCCATTTCTGTTATTTACATTCTAATTTTGGAAGGATGTATATTTGTCTAATATTGAACTATGTAGTACTCCAGATACTTCTGTCCAAAACACAAAAAGTCAGTGAAAGACAGAGCTCTGCCAACAAATAGGATTGTTTGCTGTTTTTTTTCTGATAGGTTTACATCTTTAGCTAATTTAATGCCGATGACATTAAATTAGCTATTATATTTTTGAAATGACTTTGAAATAGTTTAGCTTGGATTAAATCTTGTGTGATCTCTCACTAACTGCATCTCTCACTGAGTGAACATGTCTGCCAGCTTGATTTAACCAATAGAGTTCAGTTTACATTTCAAGCACCAGCCCAAATTTAGCATAACACATCTCTTGAGTCTTCCTGGCATTCAGAAATGCTGAGACAGTTGCGTTTTTTGGAGTTTACTAATTCATCATGGCAATCAACTGTAAAATACACTCACGTTAAATGCCAGTAAATCCTTTGAGCTTTGCTTTTTTTTAATTTTTAAATATTTAGAACATTGCCAACTGATGCATTTTATCATGTTAATGAACTTGTCAGAGTCTGGATGATACACATTGAAGAAGGCTTTGCATTAATTTTTCTATCATGTTCTGAAAACATTTAAATTTTAGCATTTTCTTATAACTAATGTCTCAAAAGGAAACATTTAAAATAACAGCTGGTATCAGTTTAGTAATTCTCACTGCTATTTGAAATGAGTTGTCCAATGAAATTTTAGTTTTTTTCCCCCTCTTTTATTATCTCCATTTCAGGCATTATGCCACTCAGAAGTTTATCCTGAGCACCAGCCAACTGCTTCGTCTTCATATCTTATTTTCTTCTAAATTTCAAAGTAATCACCTTAGAAAATGCTAAAAGTCCAAGAACTCACTTTCATCTTTAGGCTCCCTTATAATTATTCCGAAAGCCATGATAAAGTGCTGCATTTAAAGGCCTCCATCTCAACTGGGAATTTATTTGGTGAGGGTAAACCCTTTTCTTCACCACACTTATATCTGTGGCCTTCTAAATAAAGTAATTATGCAAAATTTTATTCTTTTGCTGTTTTTTCTTCCCCTCAAACCTGCTCTCTGTGTCATTGTTGGAACTTGTTTTGCATTTAGTTTGATAATATTAGATTTTTTTTAAATAAAAAATATTACTAAAGGAGATTAGTGTTGACAAAATTACTGCAGATTTAATGCAGACCGAAGTTAAAAAAGTGCAGAATTGCATGTGGATTATAGTTCCGCTCTAGCAGTCTATAGATGATTTACATGCGATTTAAAATTCATTAATGTCTTTTAAGAAACCAACATGTAGCCATTTTTGTTGCGCCAATAAGCATTTCCTGATCACACAGGGACCTGTATAGGGTTTATCAACTATTTCTTTATCTCACTAAAATAATCAATGAAAAAGCAGAAATGTTTATATTATGCTCATAAAGGAAAGTTTTCAGGCATGGATTAGAATAACACCACTCTAGTAGTCTCAATTAAGAGCTGGATGTTCTAATCTTGTTTGATGAAACCATGATGTTGCCAGGCTGACACATACACTCAAGTGTAAAATCACTAAAATATAAACTTTCATAGATGGTTGGCTCCAAGGGGTGTGCTCCTAATTGCTGTCAGTTCTGTAACACAGAAAATGTGAGTAATATACAGTAAGCTGCAAAAAATTGCTTACTGTAGCTGTGTATTGTAGTTGCCCAGTATCATTTACTGTGAAATAGTACATTTTCTGATTCTTTCTTTTGTAGTTTTCTTTTCATGCAAGCAAGTTCATTGTCATTTATTTAATACACTGTACAAAAATTAATGAAAATACACACAGTGGCCACTTTATTTAGTTAACTTTTCCAGTGTTTGAAACCTCATTTCCTTCAGGCCTGTGCTAATTCTTCATGGAAAGATTAAATAGTGTGAAAAAACATTTCTCACATCATTACTCTGCCAGAACTGGTCAGGGCAAGAAGAATTCATACATTTTGTGTTTAACATCAAAATTCTAACTGTACATTTTAAATGAAAAAGAAAATACAGATGTATTGGACCAGGATCCATTTTTTAAATCTGCTATTAAATTTTATTGAGCCTGTTCAATAAAACAGGCTCATGGTATCATTTTCTTAGGTAACAGGAATGGTACTTCTTCCTCTGTTATTGTAGTTAATTTGCTTCAAGACTCAACAAGTTGAGCATTCAGGGACAGTATTCTGAATATCTTTGTTCTAACTCAGGCTGTAGCTATGCACTAACCTCACGACACAATACAATACACAATATTCTGCTCATAATACAATATATGTCACGATATTCAGCAAACGACATGATTTGATACATTTTTAAGATTTTCTGAGATATTTTAGAGGGACAGAGTGATTTTGGTGACATTTTGTGACTGCTCCATAGGCTTGGATTGAATTAATTGAACTGATGGTGTAATACTGGTGTAATAAATGTTTTTGTTATACATTTGCTTTGTTTAAATGTTAATTGTGTGGCCTTGTGTATTTGGTTATGAAGAAAAGGAACTTTTTTTCCTTATTCATTTATATTAGATAATGTAATTTATCTATTTCATTAATAATTGTAACTGGTTGTTTCATTACATGTCATTTTTAATGTACATGTGTAACTGGGTAAAAAATGTCATGTATGATAACTGTCGTTTAATTCTTGTGGATTTGACATAAAACTCAAAGTAGGATTTAATGTATCGATACTCACAGACGAAAAATCTATACTTTCTGATGGAGAAACAATAGCGATAAATATCATAGAATCGATAAAATTACACAGCCCTGGTTCTAACAAGTGTTTGGGCTACTTTTATTTTTCTAATGTAAACCATTTCCCTATTTTGGCAAATTATCTGATTTGCCAAATCAGATAATTTGGCAAATCAAGTTATCATAAAAATCCCAATAGATCAGCATTTTCTGTAATACCAAAAATTATGATTTGGTCAAAGGAGCTTAAATCTTTTGTCTTACACTTTCTGATGCCCAAACATTAGACGTCATCTTCATTATATCTTGATGCCTAAATGCATTGTGTTGTTCCTATCTGATACGTTGATTTGCTATTTGTGTTAACAAAGAAATGAAAAGGTTAACCTAATAAAATTGCTTTTAAGTGTACATCTAATCAGCATTTGAATAAGTGTTTTAGACTTTTGCACGTGTGAATGATGTTGCACATTTGAAATATTTTTTCATTGTTCATTTGAAGCTACTTTGTGTTATTTAGCATTCATTTAGGAAAACAAAGAACTTAACTGAGCAGCAAAAATGATTTCCTTAATTTGCATATGACCATAAATTAGTTTTTATTAATTCATTGTTGTTTTTTCCCCGTCATGAGCCATGTTTGACTTTATGAAGGATAGATTTTATTCCTTTACTTAGTACAATTAAATTTAAAATTCTACCTGGTAAGAACATGACTCATATTTAGTAAAGTGTTTTGACATTGCGGATCAGATATTTAAAATGTCTTTCTGTCTACTCGTTCAATTACACCATTCAAATGAGCACATGTAAGGCAGGAGTACATAAAACCAGTAAAAATTTATTGCATTAGATAAATCTGTCCCCAGCTTTCTTTATGCAGCTCTCGGAAGTAGTTAAGTTATCACTTAAGTCATTTTCTAACACTATCAAGTAGTGGGCAGAAAACATACAACTCAAACAAACTACTGATAAATTGAGTCTAGAACAGTGATGGGGAGACAAACTGAATCATAATGTAGTTCTGATGTTCTAATAGCATGCTTTGATGACAGCAGTCTCAAACATATCTATGGTGACATTTTTAAGATAAAAAAGCATCTGATTGGACCATCAATCGGACTTTATTGCATATGCAATCTCTCTCTGCTTTTCTTTGCAACAAATGCTTTTTGAAAATGTCTCAAAGTGCAACTCAATGACTGTGGAATGTTTTGCTTACAAAACTTACCTCCACTAAATTCAATGTCTTAAATACAGGTATCCAATAATCCTGCCTTTGCATCAGATCTACTCAGCAGCAACATATAGTGAAAGGATGGACAATATAAAGATAGGGTTAAGCAAGTATTAAGTAAATCATTACAAAGACAAAAAGCATTAGCAATTCAACATTTCAAGTTTGGATCTCCTTTTATCATTTTACTTAGAACCTAAATGGCTAAAGGACAAATAATACAGAACCCTACCTTCAAAACTAAGATTGTTGAAGGTTAGAGATGCACTAGATGTTATGGATTTGATTACTTTAGATGGATTTGATTATTTTAGATGTTAGAAATTTGAGTCTCTGAAATGGGCCAAATGACTTGACATTTTGTTTGGATTTACCCCTAAAAATGTAAGACAACTTGGACTTGAAAAATTGACTTGTGAACATCCCTGAATGTTTGTTCACTAATGTTCTCAAGCAAGCCTCTGAGGTCTTCACAGCTGCTTTTATACTGCGATTAAATTACACACAGGTGTGCTTGCAGATAAAATGGTGTCTTAAGGCAAATGAATGCACTAGATTTTGTTTAAGTCCCATGAATTTTGTGGTTGTGACAAGCCGAAATTTCTCAAAACAAGTTACTGCATGTACCCGCTGAAAAAGACTGAATTAGACTGTAATTTTCTTTACCTTTTGCTGTTTTTTTTAACACAAAAGGGTAATGTTCCACTCAAGTCACTTGAAAAGTGACATTAAAGACTTCTGCATTGTAAGTTGTTTTTTCTTTCCAATCTCTCAGAAATGACAAAAGAGCCTGAGGTATTTTAAATCCTATGCTTAGTTCACAAGCATTCTTGTACTAACAAATATGTGGACAGGCATACATTACTACTTCATAAAGGTGAGACCTTTAAAAGCATTTTTTTTCCCCTTTGGTTTTTGCACCACTTAACTGTGCAAAACAGAATTCATTTCACACTCTGATGTTTTGATATTACTAGCACACTACAGAGATGTTTGTGACAAACCTTGAAATGCATTGTCATGTAAAACCTTTGTACAGTACTCAAAAGACTCTCAATCACACAATTACTGACCTCCACAAACAGATTAGTTCCTTATGTTTATTTTTTTCCTACAAGCATATTTATTAGGGCTTTACTGAAGCATTGTGTACTGTACTCAAATATATCCCTGAGGCCTGTCTGTGTGGAAGCAGCTTTTTTTACTCATGCATGTTGACAGCCTATGCTTGGAGCAGATTTGAAGAAATGCATTGAACACAAGACACAGAACTAATGAGAGGAGATTTGTGTAAACAGGACAAATTCTACTCTCCTGAACCAAGTTCTCTTTTTGTCTTCTTTTTGTGCTTTGCTTCATTAGTCAGTGTTGCTTCTTCGCACTGCTGTAAAATCTCAAAGTCCTCACTGGATGCCTAAAACCTTCTTGAGGCATATGTTACATTCTGTTTTTTTCCAGATAGGAACAAGGTCTCACTTGCACTGATACCATTCCCTTTTGTCCTGTTTTCCTGTGGTTTCTCTTTTCATTGTCACAAGCAAGTAAACATGTATGCCTTAACATTCTCACATTGTTGTTTTGTTGCTCAGTTTCTGTACTCTAATTGGGAACCATTGTGCTTGGTGTATCTAAATACCAACCTCCTTACTGATGAACTGTGCTTACCAATGCTTTTCCCTACACTGCGCCTCTGTACGCAGCAAGTATAAAAACTTGCTGGGAATTACATTGTGAAGGACTCACTATCTTACAAAATGCTTTGTGCAGCACTACTTGGCTGAGTTGTGTCTTGAGCTTGTCATTAGAGCAGCTGATGGCTCTTCTCAAGAAGAATGTGCCCAGGAGGAAAAGGACAGAGATCAAATGAGTGGCTAGTCTCTCAAGTCACATCTGATTAGTTGCTATGTCCAGACACCTCACGCTGTGGGTTGTCCATTTGAGCATCCACAGCAAAGTAAAGCAAAGCATTCCTCCTGGAGGACTTTTTTGTTGTTAACGAGAAAACGATGTATTTGAAAAACAAAGGATTGATGCGGGTAATTTCCTGACCGATTCTGTGTGCACAGAGACATGAATGTACACATTCTGTTCAGCAGATTTGAAAATAGATTGTCTTGTCTGCATTTAATTATTGTTGCAATTTTAAAATAATTTTTAACCTTACCTTTAGTCACTTCTGTAATTTGTGTCTTGAATATGTAAGAACCCAACAAAAATTTAATGGATATACTGATTAAAAAAAAAGAAAAGTGCAAATTCACTGAGATATTGCCAGAACAGACAAAAACAGATGTGCTTTTAACTCTAAAAATCACAAACAGAATAGATACTGCTAAATGTTGAAAAATAGAAATGAGACGTCAGCTCTGCAATTTCAAAGTAAAGGCCTTGGTTGTGAACAGCATGATTAGATTATAAAAGAGTTGTGGAAAAAAGGAACACAACAGGTCACACAAAGTCACTGTTACGAGTGGAAGACATACAATTTAAAAGAGAATTTGTATCAGTAATAATACAGACATCTGATTCAGTCTGAGAAGGGGAAATAACAAAACAGCTACCCAGGTCCCTGCTTTGCTTGCTACTTTTGGATGTTTTGGTTAGGCCAGTAGATACATTTTAGTGGCTCAGTGGTAGAACAGGTGTACCATACATTGAAGCTACAGGAGTCCTGTGTTCGATTCCCAAAGCTATTCTTTCTAGCTACTAATGTCTAAAGTCCACTAATGCCAGTTATTTTCTTAATGTCTTTTCTCTGATGTCCTTCAAAGCACTTATAGCAGGATATTCTTGTATATGAATGGTGCATTATAAGTTAACTTGCTTTCTCTTCTCCTTGAAAAAGGCACAACCTAGCCAACTACAAGTTAGTAAAGAAAATTATAGTGACTCTTGAATATTCCTTCTCTTCATGAATATTGTGTGCCTGAATGTGTGTGTGTTCATGTGTTTAGAAATTTTAATGTAAGCAGGATGATTTATAAAACAAACTGAGGAGACATTGGGTTATGCATGGGATAATTAATAGCAATGATGCAATTAAAATTTTATGCCATGTTTCTTTTTAAGTATATCTCAATAAATTAGTAATTCAGAAAATTAAACTTACATTTTCCACCTACAAAGTTAAATATTGTGCCCATTTTGCAACCACAGTTTTTCCTCTAAATCAATGTTTCTGTAGATCTGCTTGTATGCAGCATTTTGTCAACGGCCAGCTTCTTTAACAATGACATTTTACAGCTCTCCTTACTTGTGGAGGGTGTCACAATGGCTGTCTGCTGGACACAACAGGGGCATAAAGCGACATATATAAACAATTTGTCCTTGTTACTATGTATTTCTCTAATTTTGGGGGTTTCTTTGCTTACTAGGTCATGTTAGTAAAAGTGAATTTAAAACAACAAAAAAAACCCCCTAAATTTGTCACTCTGCGTTATAAGCCTTATTCATAAGTTTTAGTCATTCAACTGAAATGCTGAATGAAATCATCTTTCCAAGATGAAAAAAATGATTGAGATATGTATATAACTCTTTTGCCTTAAACCATTTTCTTGTTGATACAAGAGAAAACCGTTTTTAAACTGTGTAAACATAGGGACATAATTAAAATGGCATTGAGTCAAAAGGAATTGCTTAGTTGTTTGACTACTTAACAACTTTGTGGCAAGACATTTGTCTGGTTTAATGTTCCGAAGGAGTGAAACCTTGACTATCAAGCTGAATCGTGCAAGCAGCCAGTAGACCAGTAAACCTTTTTCTGCCTCATTTTTTGAGGGTCAGTTATCTCACCCCAGAAGTATTTCTGCTGTTTGACACCACACCAGGGGAATGCGGAACCAATGTGCTGCACCGAAAAATTAACTGTTATCACTTTGGAGACTGTTTCATGTCAACATTGCTGGTGTCAACATTCCCGCAGGACAGTAATTTTATATTATAATTATTACTTCTAATATTACTTTTTATGAGCGATAATATTTTATTCAAATGCCTTGAGGCAAATTTGTCTCAGGCTTGCAAGAGTCTGTGTATGCTGGTATAAATAGTAGACTTTGTGTTGGGTTATATATTGATGTAACACAGATTCATTAACACAACTTAAGCAAATAATTTGCTTGCTGTGTACACACGATATCCTGCTGATGGACACATTGTGTTTTATTTCCAATCTTTCTCTCCCATTTGTTCAGATTTCTTCTACTCATGGTATTGTTGTGTTGACAACAGTGAGGTCACTATTGTTAATTGTAAACGTGCAGGCATGACCTGGAGGGCTGATCTGTCAGTCAAACCTTTCTCAACGGAGAGTAAAAGAGAACAGTGTGATTTTTACACATTTGCCAAGCTAAATAAGATCGGTGGATAAGATCGGCTTCATATGTAAAAATCGGCCGATCACCGATCTCCCAAAATTAAGAAAATCAGCATCAATAAATCGGCTGGCCGATAAATCGGTGCACCCCTAGAAAATATACTTCTCTATCAGACATCCATATCACAGCTGTATAATATATAAACAAGCTTAAAAAAACTTGTAGGAGTGGTATGAAGTAATAGGCAAATTTTGGCATTGACAAAGGGTTCATAGTACTCCTTTAGTTAGGCGATTACCTACTGCTTATTGCTGAAGTATCTGATTAGCACCTGGTTTGAATCTGTTGGGGTAAAACTTGTGTGACCACAAATCTTTACAATGATTTTCACATCTTTATTGTAAGTATTGAGACAATGATTTGTTCAATAGCTTAAAAATTTATGTGATTTTTTTTTTTTTTTTTTTGTGCAAATTTAAAAACATTTTCCACCATGAGAATTAGACAGTAACTCTGCTCAGAAAACTGTACAAAACCAACTCAGATTAGGTCATCCCACTCCCCCCTTATGCTTCCTTCCTGAGTTTTTTCTTTTGGTGAAACCCCAAGATAATCACTGGCCCTCAATTAGCCCTCTATTAAACTTCCTGGATACACCACTGCTCAGCAGTTTTGAGTTGGCATTTAATATAAACATTAAGATTAACATATTTTGCATATTTTTAATTTGATGCATAAAATAAAATCTTAGGAGTTAAACACAGCACATCTGATACATATTAATAAATATCTTAATTAATTCAAACTCTTTTTTGTTCTACTTTGCTTCAACCTCTGCACGAAATTCCTCTCAGGTTAAATATGGCGCAAGATGCGCCATGATGCGAAATTATGCAGCGAAAGAAATACAGAAATCTGTTGAGGAAAGTTGAACCATGCAAACAAGTTTAAATCCTAAATGATTAATATCTCATCTGTCACCTAAAGTCACTGCTGCAAGTCCGTCAGAACTACTGCGGACTTTGGTCTTATGTATGTGTGACATCAGCAAATGTAACGTTTGTCAGACTGTACAGCTCTGCGGTTTTCAAGAATTTTCTTTCAATGGCAATATATTTGCATTATTAGAGAAGATGCACATCAGTCAGGATGTTTGACAATTTTAAGGTTTTCACTACATTAATTTACATCAGTTTCACAAACACTAATATTGTAACATTAAAATTAAAGATATCAAGACACTCTTGATTTTGTGTTAAATGAGAGATTAATTAAAGACATGGCACTCTTACCTCTCCCAAGTTTTTTTCTGTGCCGCAATCATGTAAAGACAAAAAGATAGGCGAGTGGAACAGAAGATTAGCACTAAAGAGAATATGAAGTTTTTTTTAAAAAAGGGAGGCTCTTAATACTGAACAATTTTTTTTGTTCTTTAGTTCTTAACTTGAAAGAAAAAAAAAAGAGGCCCGGAAGCAAGCATTAGGAGTAAATAATTTGAAAGAGTGTCTGCTGTGGTCGTTTAAATTCAAGCATGTCTTATTAAAAATGGAAAAAAGGGTCCATGCCACATTAAGGATTAGCTTTTTTTATCTGAGCATGAAATGAGCCCTATGCTGTTCATTGTAAAGACAAATGAATGTTTTATTCCCACATCAGACCCACGCTCCATGGATTTCAACAAAACGTAGGATCATTTGTTTTACACAAATGACCACATTCCCATAACATGTCTAACATTTTATTATCAAGATCCATAAAAAAAATCTAAATAAAATGTATTCAATGCAGAACCATACAGGGATGCAGTGACATCAGCTATGTGAATTTTTTGTTAGAAATAAAATGAGCCAACTATCATGCACTATATGTGTGCATGTGTGTGCTTAATATTGTATGTGTTAAATATACACTTTAATGTTGTTTTATATATGCATTTCTATTTAATAAAACTCAATGTATAGTTGCTGCCGGAATCAGGTTGATAAAAGTT
Source organism: Alfaro cultratus (assembly GCA_903066825.1). Taxonomy (NCBI): domain Eukaryota; kingdom Metazoa; phylum Chordata; class Actinopteri; order Cyprinodontiformes; family Poeciliidae; genus Alfaro; species Alfaro cultratus. The sequence continues at coordinate 1,160 of CAEFZX010005159.1, read as the reverse complement.
ACTGACCTCATAAAACGGCCTGGGAGAACCTGGTTAGAAAGATTTGGCACAGTCCTCAGCTGCATGCTGTCACTAGAGCTGCTCATGAGCAATGAGAAGTCCAGTAATTATTATGTGATACACAGCTGCGAGTCAGTCTAAGTGAGTAAGACAGTGTTAGACAGGGTAGCCAGCGACACACAAGCATAGATTCAACTCACATCTTCAGCAGTCAAATTGCATGCTTCCATGCAGCCTACATTTCAAGCTTAAAAGATGGACTTTGACGCTGTAGATTCTTAGAGCTAAGTGCAGTCATCCTCATTGGTTGGAACTATGTAATTTGCATATTGGCAACAAGCTGCAGCAACAGACAAAGTTGGTTGGGGTAATTTGAGCCTGGAGTAGTCCTAAGTATTTATATAAATATATTCATGTTAGCCAACTTTTTCTGCAATGCCTTTATTACCAGTGTAATGTTTTTAGCTTTTTTTTTTCTTTTTTTTTAACCAAAATGAATTTGTTTTTTGACTTGTGACTTTGTCATACCACTGCCAAAAGCACAAAAAACACTGGTGATTTTTGTGCAGCTATTTTTCCATCCTCGGAAAAAATATATGCAAAATATGTTTCTATATTGGGACCTGTGTTGGTACCAGATAACGAGATGTTATTTCACATTCAGCATACCAAATTATGTAGATAGAGCCAGAAAATCTGTTTTTGGGATTTAGGGAGGTGATAATACAGAGGACATACAAAAGTTGTACAGTCGAGATTTTGGGTAAATTTTACAGTCTGACTTTTTTTTTACTTTTCTAATTTGTTTAATACCATATTTTCCGGACTATAAGTCACAGTTTTTTCATAGTTTGGCCGGGGGTGCGACTTATACTCTGGAGCGACTTATGTGTGAAATTATTAACACATATTATATCATATCACATGTTATTTTCACACTAAACCGCAAGAGGGCGCTCTAGGCCTGTGTTGATAATGTGTGTGGTAGAAGCGCCGCATCTTCTACCTCCGGAGTTAGCGGAGTTGTTTAAAAGCGACACCGAGGATGAAGATTTCATTGCGTTTAGTGATTTGGAGTGACATGGATGGTTTGGTAAACTTGTTAGCATGTTATTTATGCTATAGTTATCTGAATAACTCTTAATATGTTAACATACCAG
>CAEFZX010005157.1:0-19710 GCA_903066825.1 Alfaro cultratus | reverse complement strand
CTGTGGGAAAGAAGCTGTTCCGGTGCCTGGTGGTTCTGGTCCGTAGGCTTCTGTAACGCCTCCCAGAGGGCAGGAGGGAAATATGCATTATGATATAAATATCAAATGCATTGTATGATAATGCTGAAGCCCTTTTTCACTCAAGGAAGCAAGATTTTCTTCTTGTTTCTAAAAGACATGACTTTTGTACAATTCTTATTTATTTGCCATACGCAGCACAATACGGATGTAAAAAAAAAGGCAAAAATGGAGGTTCAAACTAAAACCTAAACCTTTGAAGGACTTTTCAAAAGGCATAAAGAAAAATTTTAAAGACTGCTTAAAAATTTTGAAACGAAGTGTAAATGTGGTTCTATTTTAACTTGGCAGCTAATAAATGAAACTTGACACAAAACTAACCTTTTTCAGTCTTTATTAGCAGAGATTATACGTACATATGTGGCTGTAGGCTGAAGCTGTTGTAACATAATTACGAAAGAGTTCAAATGTCTCTAATTTAGTCGTTATTCCATAGAAGTTTAATTTGCACATCTTGATAAATAAGTCTAATAATAAATTAGATGTATATTCTGAGACGTCATTAGCCACAATAATAATCTTAAATCAAGAAGCCAATTCTTTGGAACAAACTGTGAGCAATTAAGAAATGACCTTTCGACCCTGAAGACAGGTCTACACAGGTGCTGCACACAATTATTAAACAAAGGGTGAGGGCTCAGGCTCACACCTGGGAGCCCAGAGGCTCTGCAGTCTGTAAAGGCAGAATAAAGAAAGCATTGATGATGTCTTTGTCAAATCATAATCCAAACCACTTGAAAGAACTCACATCTGCCTCCACAGACTTTGAGCACTACATTTTTGCCTATGGAAGAACAAAAGCCGCCACTTTTTTTTCCTCTGTAGCTTTGCTTTGTTCCAGGCAATTTGGTGACATCCTGGCTGGAGGCAGCTATTTCCCCACATTGCCCTTCTGACTACGAGGGGAATCGCTCAGGGGCATTTAGTTTACCACACACTGGCATCCTATTTGTTGCGAGTTTGAGTTGTCTCAGTTGGTTTCCTTTAAAAAGGGGTCACCTTCCCGTTTAAAATCCCATCATTTAGAAACATGCCAGGACAAATTGCTCCTCTCTCCCAGTAGTGCTTACTTTGATTTGAAAAGTTAGAGGTTTTGATCCAGATCAACTTTCTCAGTCCCACATAGCAACTGTTAATTTTGAAGCACACTTTGGTGTGTAATGAGTTTTGCTAAAGGAATAAACAGTGGGCAGTAATGGTTTTCACTCTTGTTTCACTCCTGCAATCTCTCTTTAAAGATTTGCTCTGGTTGTTGTCACAACATATATAGTTTTCCCTCAATAAAACAAAATGTCACTGTCAAGTTTTCAGTTTGCTTTTTGTTTAACACGCTTTACACGGAAAATAGAAACCCTTAAAACAAATAGAAGGTGCCTAGAAGACGTTGGTTTATGGATACATCACAAAGGACTTCTTGTAGAAGCTGAATAATATTAAAAATGATGCCATGATCAGACTTCTTCATCCATACCACAATCACGTCTCCACAGTGTTTAATCTTTCTGGTTTCATTAACTTAGTTAATCGTCCTGTTCTGTCACACTGGCTTCTCTTCATGATGCGTCTGCCTCTGACCTTCTACCATTTGGATCCAAACATGGCGGTAATCACCACAAATCTCTTTAAAAAAACATCTTGGCTCTTTCCCTCTGTGACCGGCTCACAGTGTTCAATGAAAAACAGATTTTGAATGTTCTGTGCATGATTCCTTCTCACTGCACTTGCCAAGATGTCCAAACTATGAAAACCTATTTGCTGCAGCCTATTTGGCGAGTACTGAGCTCTAGCTAGAATCCTTTTTTTTTTTTTTTGCAGCTATTGCAGCTTGGATGTCTTGATAAGTTGTCATATGCAGTGAAGTACACTAATTTCAAACAGGAACATTTCTGAGGAGGTCCCAATTACCAAAGTGGCATTACCTGCATTTCCATTGACCATATAATTGCACAATTTTACATTTTGATAATAAATTTGCTTAATAGAAACACAGCAGTTTGGAAAAAACTCTTGCTTTTCGATAAAAAAGCAGGACATAGTTTTTTGGCCATATGGAAATTGGTTTATTTGCATCAAATGTGTCGCATGATCAACAAATGTTGCTACTGACGCAAACCATAAAGAAGACGGCGACAGGAAGTAGTTGGAGGACGATGGCGTTTTTAATATTTTTAATGACTTATCGCATGAGCCAAATTATCCACATAATTTTAATTGCATTTCTTTAATAAGAATGCTATAATTGTGAAATTGTTATTTTTCTTTTGACACAGTTTTGCTCACGTCTGTAATGGAAACACGGCTATTGATGTTTTCCTTTTCCACGTTTTCACAAATATAGCAGAGGTTTGGCATATCCTTGATTTTGTTTAACTACATTTGTAAGTAACTAGTAACCTGACAGTCAGGTTTTTGGACTGTTGGAGGAAAACAGAGGCTCCAGAGAGCAACCGTGCATGCATGAGGAGATCATGCAAACTCCATGCAGAAAAAGGTCAGAAGTTGAACCAACAACTTTTCTGCTGCAATGCAACTGTGCAAACCACTGCACTGTCAAGTCATCAGGTGTGAAATCACCAATCAAATAAATTGTTAAAAGCCCAAAATGAATCAGTCCACCCAGAGGCAGACAACCATTCAAGCCCACTACTAAGCCCTGGTGAGAATCACCAAAAAATACTTTATTTGTTGAATTTAGCTAAGCTTCCAGTCTCTACTATGCAAATAATTAAAGAGAATATCACATTTAATACTACTTATAAAGTCAAAATATTTATCCCAGCTAATTAATTCAACGTTTTGGTGGTTTAGCTCTAACGAAGGCTGAGACTAAGGTTTTAAGCCTCTGTGGACAAAAGCAAGCAGACAGGAGTCCAGTCAGTTTTCTCCCCCAGTTCTTCACGTTCCTCTGGCGCCCATCTCCTCTCCTTTTTGCTCTCCTCGCTCACCACAAAGCAGGGCCAATTAGAGAACATCCCATGTTCTTTCTTGGCTCAAACAGTACTCTCTCCAGGGCCGCTAATTAAACACAAACCATTCTCCTCTCCGCCTCTTCCTCCCCCCTCTGCCTCTCTGCACCGTCACCTCTCTCCGTCTGCCTCGCATTCTCTCCCCCACAGCAACCTCTTTCCATCACTCCGCTCATGTTTCCCCCTCTCTTCACGACTCTCGCCCGGCACTCCGTTCTTCGCCCTCTTTGCCTATTTGTCACGGCAGAGGTTTGAAATTCACATTGGGACAGTCTTCAGAGTCAATCTGTACAAAGCACAGGACTTGTTATCCCCCTTCTTGCTCGTGTTAACCGTGCACCCTGTGACCTCGTGTTCACTTTCGGAGAATATCCACATCTGACAGTGCTGCTCCCTTTTAACAATGTTCCCCCAGAACCGTCCACAGCTGAGCCCACTGACACTGACAGTCGGTCCTGTTATTAGGCCAACCGGAGCCATGTTTTTTTTCTCTCTCTTTTTCTTTTATTTTCAGACTCGTCACTTCACATCAAGCCACCGTGGAGTAAATATCTGCAGCTTCATGCAGACATTCACCTGGTAAACTGTTTTGTTTTGTTTTTCTTACTGCATGTAAATGTTGGCACAGAAAAATAGAAGGCATCTGTTGCTGCCACATTTTTGTATAATGGGTTTTATCCAGGAAACTTGATTAGGCAAACATATGATCCACCAATTGTGTTTATTCTCATTAAACACTGATATTTGCTTTTGGCTTCTGTGTAAACGGCCCGTATAATAACTCAGGGAAGAAAACTTGGCAGTTTTTTATCCTGGTGTACCACCAGAGACCAAATATGTTTGTCTTTGCATAATGTTCTTACTCCTTGTCTTGGCAAGTAACAGTACAGCACTTTCTTTTACTAAATAATACCTTTGAAAAGCAAATATAAGCCTAAAACTCTTGAAAGTATGAAACATTAATAAATCATAATCAGTTTTCCAATGTTTTTTTAGATAGATAACTTTAAAATACAGACTCAAAATGATTTGTTTGGCTCTTATTACCATATATATGGAGCCACAAGGCCTTTTGTTGTAAACAAAACTTTTATAAAAAGACAGAGTAGATGGATGTGTGGGTGCTTACAGGCAATAGAAAGAAAGGATGGGGTGAGCACTCTGACTTCCCCCAAAGATCCTGCTGCAAACAAAAACTGAGTGAGATTTTGTGAAGGTAAAAAATGAAACTCTTTTGGCTCCGGTATTATGAAAAATATAACATCTTTTCTGTAAGGGAAGGAAAATCCTAAGCTGAAGGATCAGCACCGTACCCAGTTAAATAAGAAAATATTTCATTTTAGTGTTTAATTTTGTTTGTTTGTTTGAGTTTAATGTGTTTTCTTTGGTCCAAAACACCTGCTGATGTACATTGATTGCTTTGTAAAATGTTATCACTTTTTTAAAACTTTCTTTCTCAGTGCTTGTAGCAGTGATTCTTTCTTTCTTTCTCAGTGTCTGAGCCAAATGAATTACAGATCAATTATTAGAAAACTAAGTTCCCTTTCAACAACATCATGTGAAGCTAAAAACAACTTGTTCCAAAATAAAGAAACTAAAAAATTCAATAAAGATAGACTTCATTGAAAATATTGATAGACTTTTCCACCCTGAAATGGACAAAAAAAATGGTCTGGCCCATGGACTAAGGCGGCGATTTGTTAAGTCTCTCAGACAACACTTCCTCCTCCTCACCAGACAAATCTCTATATTAATTCTGACTTTATGAACTTTGAAACGAAGCTTCACAATCACTGCTTTCTTCTTAGGTGACCATTATTTCATACATTAACACCTAAAATCAGTGTTTCATATGTAGTCTTATGCTTTCTGCTTGTTTTCATTTATGCATTTTAACATATTTCTCAACATTCAAGCTGTAAACATTATGCTACATATACCAAATAGACCACCAGATAAAAGACAAAAAAGAAGGAAAGATTTATGCTAGTTGAAAAAAACTATTGTGACAATCCATGCGCTGCAGTCTGGATTCCTGTATTGGACTTTTGGGTTTAACAGTTTTTAGCGACGGACTAAATAAAAAAAGGGAAGTTTGAGTAATCTGCAGCTAATGCGCTACACTCCGTTTACTCACCGTTCTATAAGCAGACACAAAATTAATGTATGACATTGGCTGCCAAACTGGGGGTCAGGCCTTCCAGATAGATTTGCATAACCGTGGGAATGATTAATAATCTTATTAAAATCGCATCTAAATGTTGCTGAAGGGTGTATGTGTATGTAGAGCCTGTGAAATACTGTCATAGATTTGCTTTCTAGCATTTTCTAAACATTAAAATAAATGTTTTATAATGTTCTGTACAGGTGAGGAGGAGGTCAAACTGTGTTTATATTAAGGTGTCACCCACATGTAGTGTTAGTAGTTTAGAGTTTTTGAATTAACAATATGCAGGACGTGGTGTCCTGCAATTTTAAGACATTAAGTCTCATAACAGTTTCCTATGAGCTGCATGAGCTCATGTGAATGTACGACTTCAATAAAATATAAATGAGTGTAAAGAAACAGTGAAAGTCGGATTAATATTTTAGAACACATTTGTCTTGTATTATATCATTTTACTTTGATATATTGTACCGTAGCAACATTTCCATGCATCGATCTGTGGGGAAAACATGATTTCTGTGGCTGTCAATGCAGCCATGTGGATTTAAGAGGGAAAATATCAACCAGGACTAATTTAATGTTCTTGATTAAATGTAGGAGTTTGGGCAATTTAGTAATTTTGAGCATGTGGATGTGCATCAATGCAAACCTTAGAGAAGCTGCTAATATTAATCCTAAAAACTTGAACCTTGTTTTGAAGGGTTACCAGGAGAAAGACTTTTTTTTTTAAAAAATAGCAGTAAATTTTTAGAGTAGAAACCAGTCAGTAAAAATGTTAAACTTTTCGTCAGACAATGTTTAAAATAGATCAGTAATGTTCAACTTTCTGGAGGTTTTATTGGAGAATATGTCGCTGTACACCAAATTACTCCAGATTTCCTTAAAAAGCAAACAATGGCAAACCAAAATGAAGTGACTATGTTTACCAACATCTCCTTTATAATTTGGAGAGAACGATAAATTCAGAAAGAAAATGTCAACTTTAATTAATTTGTTGCTACTAAAGTTTGTTGTCCATGTTTTTAATCCCCAGGATGTACTTTGCATTTGTTTCTGTATTTACATGCTTTATTTTTGTTATGATTGTAGTTTTATCTATTTTAAAATACCAACATTTTAAAAAGATTACTGGAGCGTATCCTGGCAGGTTAGTAAGGTGATAATATGTATAATGTAACTGTGCAGAACAGCTGTGAGCTCAGGCAACACAGTCAGTAGCACCTTTAATTAGATGCACAATAAATTTTAAATTTAATTGGTTAATTAATGATTGGTTGTCAAGTCTGATGTTCTTCTGTGTCTTGATGCCTCTATTAGTACATCTATTTTTATCATACCATGCGCTTTAGGTACTTTCTCACAAAGTGCTGATACTCTGACAGACACCTTTTTCTCACACCATATGTTCCATAATTTTAAAGGTTCATCCTGTCATAATGCTGTGATCTGAGGAGTGCAGAACCAAACAGCAATGATTTGTTTCTCTTCACTTCTTCCAGCTTTGATTTCAATCCAGTGACTGTGAAGGAAGACTTTCATCATGGAGATGTTAAGATTCAAAAGGGGCTGAATTCAATTCAACTCATTTTATTGTTTGTCACTGTACACATGCACAAAGAGGTTGAAAGTCAGCTCCAACAGTGGAAAGATATACAATGTAAACAAATATGGGGATTTTTACATTATGTATAACATTAATCAGGAGAAATTATGGCATGTTTACAAGAACGCTTTTAGAAACAACAAAAAACATTTTATTTAATTTTGTGGTGCAAATATCTAAATTTGTGCTCTTCACAATAGAGATGGCATCATAAAGGAACAAACAATGTGGAAATATAGAAGCAGCATTTCAAGACATCAGCCAGGAAGTTAAAGTTTAAAGATAAACAGGTCTTACAAAAGGACATTTGAGAAACCTGTGTAATAAAACTCAAAATGTTTGACCCAAATCATATTGTTTAAACGCCAGTCCTACCAAATACTGAGGAGATTTATGTCAATTCTGACATTTTAAGAGAGCTTAAATAAATTCCCTTAAGAATATCTATGTTTTCTCTATCTATCCATCCATCCATCCATTTTCTGTTCACCCTTGTCCCTGATGGGGTCGGGAGTTGCTGGTGCCTCTCCAGCTCCGTTCCGGGCGAGAGGCGGGGTCACCCTGGACAGGTCGCCAGTCTGTCGCAGGGCAACACAGAAACAGACAGGACAAACAACCATGCACACACACAGTCACACACAATTTAGAGAGACCAATTAACCTGACAGTCATGTTTTTGGACTGTGGGAGGAAGCCAGAGTTCCCAGAGAGAACCCACGCATGCACAGGGAGAACATGCAAACTCCATGCAGAAAGACCCCGGGCCGGGAATCGAACCCAGAACCTTCTTGCTGCAAGGCAACAGTGCTACCAACTGCGCCACTGTGCAGCCCATGTTTTCTCTAATTTAGCTGATTTGTTTTTCCAAAATAACTGACATAAAGTAACATAATATGTCAGATTTAATATCAAAGAGTGATTTTTTTTGTCTTTTCAGAGGAGTCTAAATTATTGATTTGAACTATTATAATAAATAGGTTGCGGCTACAAATAAACATCTATGAAGCGGCTCTGCTTAGTACCAAACCAGGCCTTAACCAACCAGACTGAGACTTGAGAATGTGACAACTCTCTTTTGAATGTTAATGTTAATGTTGAGTGTAAACTAATGCTCAGTTTCCATTATAAATATTCACAAAACTTTATTGATAATCCGGTAATATTGAAAGAACACAATCCCCAATTTTATCCATTAAATAAGAAACGTAATTGAAATAATAAATTAATAAGTTTGTTAATGTGATAAGTCAATAAAATAAAAATATGCCACATCCTCCTACTACTTCCTGTCGTCTTCTTCTTCATCTTTTCTGCCTGTGGTAACATCCGCTTGTTGACCACATGACCCGTTTTAATACAGACTAAAGGTCAGCACAAAAACTTGAAAAATGTGCATTTTCAAAACTTGCATGTTTCCATTAAGCAAATTCATTTTTGTATTTCCAATTTGAGCAATTATCTAGTCAATGAAACACAGCTTTTATCGCCATCTATCGACACTGCACTGTAAAACATTTGAGCCGCATTTAGTTGTGTCTGCAGTCTTCATCTCTCCAAGTCAGACAAAGTTAGTGAGTTTTAGATTTTGAACCTAAATGACTGAGTTTGTGAAAGGTAATTTATAGTAGTGAGTTGTTTTAACTTTTTCTTAATTCTGTCAAACCTCCAAGAGTTGAATAAACTGGAGTTTTTAGGTTAGAACTTAAAAAAGCTGAAAGAAGACACAGACAGGAGTGGGAACTATTTCCCAGAGTGCTTAGCGGCATGTTTTTGTGCGTTTTGATATGACTCATGTGTGCAAAAGTTTATTTTAATGCAATTCTTAGTTTGCAAAGCTTGAGGATGTTGTCCTGTTAACACTAAATGTTTTAGAGCAGAATTCATTGTGATGTTTAATAAAATTCATTATCAGATCTGAAATTTTGGTCGTGCAATTTGAAACAAGAATTTAATTATTCTAAAGTAAAATAAGTATTTTTCTTGCATATTGTGAAATAATTATTTGGTTCAAATTGCAGCATTAAATTAAAACTCACAATTCAAGATTAATGAACTTTAAAAAACAACATTTAGACAAGTTGTCTTCTGTTGTTGAATCAACTTCATGAACTTTAATTTCTGAGTTAAAACCAAAACAATTTTCTTGAAGGCAGCAGGTGGACTTTCATTTTCAAGTTAAACCACCTTCAAATGTTTTAGTGTATCTATGAGGAAGGAAAATATCTGCTTAAACATACCTGGAGGAGTGTAGCCAGGATGCAAATAAAACTGAGAAGGTGACAAATCATTCGCAGGAAGCATGAATAATAAGACAAAGCAATCAAAATAGTAGAAGGAAACACATAAACAAGCAAAGCAAAACAATAATTACATCAGAGAGTCAAATAGAGTACAGAAATCCAAAACTCCTGACAGTTTTTGTAAGGAAAAGGCTTTAGTTGTGACAGTGCAATAAACAAAGGTCAGGAAAATCAATAAACTCATTGGGATTCATCATCTGAGAACCGTGAAGGTCTAAAACAAACAGACTGCTGTCAGGACTGTTCTATAAATGTCAGCCCATTATGGAGTTGGAGGAGGAAACGTTTATTGTAGGGGTTTGGTTTTTTATCTGAAGGAGCTAATTTGAACATTTTTGGCACCAGAACATCAGGTATAGAAACTGTTCTGCCTGTGATGCCCAGTAGATTTACACCACCCAGGGGACAGAGAGTGGAGGGCATGAAGGAGAGATTGCTCTGGGGTTCACTCTGCCAACAATTGATTGATAAGAGGTTTTGTTTTCCTGACGCCAACCAGATCACCCAACTCTCCCCTCTTCCTCATTCAACCCCCAGTCCCTGAAGCAAAACTAATCCTAACTAAACTCCCAGGATTCCTCCCATTTCCCGACCGACTCTTATTTCTCTCACTCCCCCCACGCTCTGTCATTCCTGAAGTGGCACTAATCCTCCCACCCTTCTCTCTTTTTCATCTCTCCTCTCCTCCCCTTCGCGTTTTTATGATCTGTCGCCACCAGACCAGAACTAATCTTCCTCTTTTCCTCGACGTACTCTCAGCTTCCCTCCCTCACACTTCCCCACTGCAGGTCTTCCTTCTTCCCTTTGACATCCTACTGTTATTCACCTCAAACCATAACTGTATTTACCTCTCTTGCTGCTCCCTCCCCTCCGGAGCACATCTCCGTTGCTCTAAGTCATATTGACAGGAAAGTCTGTGGAAAACGAAGGGGAAAAGGCTCATGTGAAAGCCGGTGCCATGTAAGTGATGTTACAACCCAAAATATCCTGCAGAAGAGGACTTTATCTGACACTTTGGGACCAGGAGCTCTACCAAGGAGATGAAGGTGTGCTGGGTATTCATCCACCTTTTAAACAGGGAACTGCAGTGGAAAGTTCAGTGTATTTCCTGGGATACCATGTGATCCACTCACAAAGTAGAACATATTTGAGAAATATGTTGTGTCATTTGTATTTATCCCTCTTACAGCTGCAGCATGTAGCATTTATAAAAAAATATATTTTTTACATATTTGTGGAAACTGTCACCGTATTGTGATATACAATCTGTGAAAAAATTGAGCTCAAATTATTTGGATTTCATGTGGCGCTGCTCTTCCATGAAGAGTTAGCATACCAGGCCTGCTAGCATAACCACCAATGACGGCGGATAAATGGTTTTCCTGTAACAATAAGCTGTTTCTCCACCATTAGCACGTTAGCATTTCTTCAGACGACTATTGTAGATCAAGGAGGAAATAGAGGGGATTAATCTTTTCATAGATTATATGTCTCGTATTATACTGTCACAACATAGCGAGAATTTGGCAACACTTTATTTGACGGGTTGACTGTCATGACACCGTCATAAACATGAGTAAGTCTTCATGAATATTTGTAAATAACCCCAACTTATCTGTTGTATTCCCCTTTTAGCGCTTATTGCCTTTTTGTTAGTTGACTTCTGGTTTTTGAATTTAATGCTTTAATTGTGATGAGAGAACTTCTGCTGTTTATGTTGCGCAGCGGCAGCTTGGCGACAGGAAACAAGTTGCAACAAGGCTGTTAAATGTATGAACTGAGATGTTCTAAAAACAAGAACATCTCAGTTTTTGAGAACTCTGTTCAACCGAGACTAAAATACAATTTAAAACTGGATGCCTTTCTTCCTTTTCAGGTTTTGGCTCTACAATGAATAACATATTTTTCTCTTCAAACAAACAAAAAAAAATCAGACATATTTATTTATTGGATTTTAGTTTTATCCCATGAGTACTTTTGACTCACATGATAAAAAAGTTTGGACACCTCTGATGTCGGCTTTTACTGGCATGTTGACTGACTGACTCCATTTAGTATGAAACCAATTGTTTATAAGATAAAATTTAGATTCTAATGATAGCTTAAGGGTTATCACTATCATGTACTAACATGCTGATAAATAATAACGTAATCCATTCAGTAAGTTAGCTTTAGCTTTTTAGTAAAAATTAGCTAAAAAGCTAGTGTTAGCCTACATGCTATCCCTTTGCTAGCATTTAACAGTAAAAACATATTGTTTGTGAACTAATATAAATAATATAATACAACTAATATAAAGTGAAGTGTAAATAAAGGAAGTTAATCACTGGTAGTGTTCTGTTGGAGACATTTTATGAAGTTTAGGCACAGAGAGTCTAATAAAGGATCATTTTTAAGGTTGTTTTTTTTGCTCAGATAGCCTTTATTTGAGAGTAGTTAGACAGGAAGTGCAGCATCAGGCCCAGAATCAAACCTACGACAGCCACGTTGAGGACTAAAGTCTCCTTATGTTAGTACAGAATCTGTCCCTGGTGAAGCTTTGCGTCATGACCTCAGATGTAGGATGAAAATCACTGCATTGAACTTAACTGTTTCAAATAAAGTCAAAGTCAAACTTTATTTAAGTTAAAATAACTTTTAGGTTAAATGAACTCATGAAAGTAAGTTGTCATCACTAAACCAAAAGAATTAAGTGAGATTAATGTAAATAAGTTCATAACATGAACTGCAGCCCATATTCACATTTTAGAGTGTACTTTTACAAGAAGAATGCTGTTCCGATTTTTAAGACATACTCCCAAAGACTTTAAACTCCAATTCCAGCAAAAAGGGGTTCTACAAAATGTAAACCTAACACTTTTCAGACTTTTTTTGTGGAAAGAAAAGAAACTAGATTGCAATTATGAACAACTTTGGATTTTTTTGTCACATAAAGTCCAAATAAAACCCATTAAGTTTTGTCGTCGCTGGATGACAAGCATGCTTTTGCAAGGCGCAGTGACAGCTGAACCAGACACGTTACCTCCTTCATAGCTGGATTTAGAGATGTTCGGCCAGCTGCATTCAAGATTCTCAACATGAACTCATTCAGACAGCAACGTTTTCATTTAATTGCAACGAAAGTGGCAATTTCATCCACACGCCAAAGCCCAAGAATGTGGACTCAGAAAGAGCAGTAGGCTGTCATCTCATTCTTCACCACCCTGGTGCTAGTGCGTATATATCTGCCTTATCCACGTAATTACAGAGTTATCAGTGGCTTTCTCAGGTCCTCAGCCACCGACAGCATATGAAAAGAGCCCAATTAGGCAATTATCTTTAAAGGTAAGGCCTAATTCAGTCATTTGATCTTCCCAAAGAAGCATTGAGGAGGATACAGCCGAGCCCTGACAGCTAATTCAGGAAGAGGAGCGAAAAGCATGGAGGCTCATATAAAAGTAGAGACGCCTTGTCATCATGTAACACTCTGGAAAATGTGATAGCAGCACCCGAATGTCAGAGTCCTGCCAGGAAAGATTAGTTTCTGTACGCATGTTGTGAACATTCAACTGAGCCTTCGACCCATTGGCTTTAATGCTATTTATGGAACTGAAATTACTTTGATAAAACATTTAAATATAGATAAATGCTCCTCAGTCTCTTCCCCAGATAAGGCAGGTCCTGCCTTATATATAAAGCTACAAAACGGATATTTGCACTTGTTAGATCCAAGACAAACTCCCCTTAAAAACTGCTGTGACTTTGCTAAAATTCAACCTTTCCACACAGATATACAGTATGTGTGGATATTCTCATATTTCCACTTTTTCCCGGTTGTCATTAAACGTTCTCTTCAAGCTTCTGCAGAGAAGAGTTTTCCTACCGGCTGCTTAGCTATGTGTTGAGCTCTCTGCAGTTGCATCAACCTTAATTCTCTGTTTTGTTTTCAATGTGTCTATTCTGCTTGGGCCAAGTAAAATGATGGAAACATTTACTTTGGTATTAGGGTAAGTGGAAGTGGCAGCATTATGCTGTGTGTGCTTTTCTCAGAGGAGCTGGTCTGAGTTGATGGGTAGATGGACGTAGGGTCACCTTCCAGCAGGACAACAAATACAAAACCTAGCTCAGGTCAAACTCCATTACAAATGTGCGCAAAACTTTGTCAATATTCTACTAATGTCGAAAAAACATTTAATTGCGTTCTAATAAATAAGAAAAGGAAACATGCCGTGCCATCATCCTCCAACTACTTCCTGTCGTCTTCTTCTTCTTCGTGGTTTGTGCCAGTGGCAACATCCGGTTATTGATTATTACCGTATGTTACAACGCTTAAGGCTGATTTGTGTGAGCAAACAAAAGTGTCCCATTGCAGTTTTGCAAAGCAAGCAAATTTTACAGCTGAAGAAAACCCTCTGTCCAAGCGCCAAAACCTTTTACTGAATAGAACGAGATTTTTTTCAAAATTGGCCTATTTTCATTATAGGCTAATTTATTTTCACTGTGCAATTATATCCTCAACGGAAACACAGCTTATGTTCTAATAGTAAAAGTTCAGGTCTAAATCCAGATTGGTTTTAAAACTGGTCCGTACAACCTGGCTGGGTTTGAACTATTTTGCAAAGATGAAAGGGTAAAAATTTTATATCTAGAAATAAAATACTAGTGGAGACGTAACCCCAAAAGACTTACAACTGCAAAAGGTGGCTAAATAAAGAGAATGCAGATGCATACCACATTTTTTGGATGTTTATTATTCATTACTTCATTGTAAGCTACAAAATGAAATCCAAATAAATACAATGAGGTTTGTTGCTTTAGAATAAAACTGAATAGGTAAGAATAGATTTGTGGACAGCATGTTTTAAAACTGACTGAAAATGTATATTTTGCTTTCAGATGAGTGCCTTGAGCCAAGCTGTGTCTTTTTTTATTTCAACAAGAGCGCTTTGGCTCATTCTGACAATAATCAGCACAATGATACCCAGACATACTTCCATGCATTATTCATTTCTGTCTGTCTGATTACCCAGTACCATTTGAAAACCATCAGACTCAAATGTGTTTGGATTACAAGTAGTGAGGAGTGCAAAGGGGAAAATGGCTCTTATATTGCCCATCCATCATACACAAAGAGCATTTTGCAACAGCAGGGGAAGGAAGAATCTATTCACTGACTTGCTCTTGGTACAGTTCATAAACAACAAGCCCAGTTTGACACAGTGGCTATCCAGAGGGAGGGTACGAGTGGCCAATAAGTCATGCAGTTCTCCAAAATCCACCAAAAATAACTCTGCTGTGCCCAAGCTATTCATAACAGTTGGGTTGAGGGGAGTCATTTTACCATTTCCATTGATTACTGTCATTTCTGGAGGGCTATTGTCAAGAGGGTCTGAATGGAGAGGCTACTTTAGTCCCAACATGTTGATCAATAGAGCAGTCTTGATGTTTAGACGGCATTTCACACAGCAAGGCCATGTGGAAGTCCTCCTCCAGCTGGATCGAAAAACCATACTTTCACACACACACACTCCATTTGCTCTTAACCTCAGGTGCGCTTAAATGTGCCTCATTTATGTGAGTGGCTCAGTGAATCACCCCAGATTGAGTCGCCTTGTTCTACATACGGAGAGCAGTGAGACGCCTCAGCCGGCTCGCACCGGTGCGAGAAATTTACTAATGTTTAAAAGACCCCCGAAAAGATCTGCCAAGGTTGAGAATCAAGATAAAGTGCTCGCTTGACTCTCCAATTGATTTATAACCGACCTCACACAAAGAGCTTTTGAAAATACATGAGCCGGCACCTCTGCGCTTAAGGCTGATTTCATTTTGAGTCTGAAAAAGACGAAGACACGATCCAGCAAAATGTTTGAACCCTTACTGCCGTGGAGTGACGGAGAGAGAAGTGAGAGGCCTTGAGAGGCTACGTATCGCCCTTACGGTGCAGCGTTTGTAAGGACAGGAGGCTTGACCTCTTCTGCCCGTATTGACAGACGTTACCGATTTTCCTGCTTTCAGGACCCAGTCTGCCAAACAGCCGACAGCCTCCTGCTCCCAACCTCATTACACTTTTCAATACCGCAATTCATAGAACAATTTTTTACACAAACAGGTCATAAAGTCCAATAAGCTCGATCTCCAAGGGTCAATCAATGCAACCAGACGCAGCGCTGCCCTGAAGCGCAGGTCTTAAAATCTGCATCTCCAGAGGAGCTTCTGGGACCGGATCAATGCCTGGCCATCTGACTCATTTAAAGAACCTTTTTAAGAGCGGCAGTGATTGGTTTAATGAGGAAGAGTTGGTGATCACTCGTGGCCTTTAACATCTTCTTATAAGACAAGTGAATAAAGTTGTTTGAGATCGCATTAAACAAGCAGGAGCTTCATTAAAAGAAACAGCAGGATTAAATGTTCCTTGAACAGGTTAGGATAGGCCTCTGGCACAAACTAAACATGCTCACTGCATCTTTTCCACAAAGTTATTCTTAGATTGTGAGATTTTAGTCTTCTCAGATCTGCCCAGATCTAGTTACTACCCAAAAGTGGGTAGCAACTAGTTGCATTTCTTCAATTACATTTACTTGAGTAATTTTTTTTTGGGGGGGGGAAATAGTTTTATCTTTACTTTTTACTTTTACTTGAGTAATTTTATTATGAAGTATCGCTACTCTTACTTGAGTAAAATTTCTGGGTTTTCTACCCACTGAATGAAAAACAAACATGATTCAACAAACAATTCACCAAACAGAGACACACACCTGCGGTTTGTGTTAAAGTTTCTTAAGTTTTATATTGAAAGAAGCTGATTTGTTAAAATTTTCTTTGGTTATTTTTTGTTACTTATGTGAATTATTGTCATTTTTGTCCTTAAAATACCAAGATTTTCACTTGCATGAATATTGCAGAATATGCCTTATCCTTCCTGGTGTGTCATTTCTTTGCCCTGTCTGTTTAGTTTATTACTTTTATAAATTGTGGCGTACAAATAACTTTAGACCAACATTCAGCTTTACTGTATACTTTTAATATCGGATCAAGACCAAGAGAAACTCCTGTTAGTTTATAGACTGTGGATTACCGGTACTTAGCAACCCAGAACAAGAATCAAACATAGAGAACCGACATTTAGATTTACACTTTACAAATCTAGAACAAACTTAGAAAATACTATCTACTTAGCAACCCAGAACAACTGGAACAACTGATATTTAGTTTTATACCTAACTAATCCAGAATAAATTTAAGATCCAGAGAAACCCCTATTAGTTTATAAATTATGTCCTACTCCCTTACCTTTTGTTTTTATTTCGGTTTTGTTGTTTTGTTTGTATTTCCTTCTAATTCATGTAAGGCAAACAGCAGCTTATCGTAGATATTGCACTTGGTCTTGTTTTAACCCCACAAACCCTGATATAAGCAGTTCTTCGCTGTAATATATGCCATGTTTATTTCCTAACCGAGGGCCACTTCTGAATATTAGCTGTTTGCATTAAAAACCACCTCCATTTACCCCGTTATATCTGTTGTTTTGCACATTTAGGGCTAAAATACAATACAAAGAGGTGTTTAAATGCCAAGTTTCAAACTGGAGGACATCTAGCCTTAATTAATTACCAACTAATTAGATTTTAAAGGCTTTTGTGAAAATCAGGGACGTCTGAAAATGTTATAAAGTGCTGACTTTTCTCAATGAGTTGTCTATTCTTCCTTCTTTAATTTAATAATATGAGAATAAAGATAGGGAAAATGTCAGGCTTTTTTGCTTCAAGATTTCCCCATAGCTGATTTAATGTGGACGTTAAAAGGATTTGCATGACTGAATCCTTATAACAGATGTAGTCACACTTAGCCACATACTAGATGCACTGTAGTTGTTTAAAGGTATTTTCAACTTTTTAAATGCCTAAATGGTTTGCAAAAAAGATAGCAAAGGTCAAAGGATTTATAAACATAACTAGAAGATTTGCCTGGATCATTATTTTTAGTATCCTATCTCTAAAAACTGGATGCTAAACCTTATTAACTAGCATCACAAACTGCTGAAGTAGAAAGTATTCACATTCCCTGATCTTAATTAGCTTTATTCCAAATTACAACCACAAACTCCATTCTATTTTTTTATGTGATAAACCAACACAAAGTAGAAATTCTGAAATAAGCAGATTTCCACTTTTTATATAGATTTTCCAACCTGACAAGATGGATGAATTTACAGCTTCACTTCACTTCTGCTGCAACTGTTCATCTTTTGGGGAATGTCTAAGAGTTTTGAACATCTGCAGACTGAAATCTTTGCACATTCTTCTAACCAGCCTCCCTGATCCCCTTGAAGAAAAACATCCCCACATTACCACGCGTCCTCCACCGGACCAATTATTAACATAAATCAGCCCAAAGTGTGACATGTCCACCTCAAACATGATTTCCTTCCTCTGTCAGTAACTTGCATTCGGATCAGTTTTAATCCCACCAGGATGTTTGATTTAAACATGTTCGCCTCGTAGCCTCAAGGCTCCTGCATCTTTTGGGTGGAAATCATTTAATATTTAGATTTCCTTTCACATGGCCACTCCGCAGGAAATTGCTGCATAATGTTAGCTAAATTAAATATTGTGCTAGATGTGTGAATGAAGGATTAATTTATCAGGCTGCTTGTTGTTTTGCAGAATATGAATCTCTTTTTTTTTTCCTTGTGTACTGTGAAAGATTGGTGCTATGAATTATTTAAGCTGTTCTGAAATTCATTTCTGGAATATTATCCTCTGGACGGTCTAATGGAGCCAATTTTATGGCTCAAAGTTCCATCAGGCGTCTTTTAAATATCCTCCCCCTCCTGCACTTTGCAGCAAACTTGGCTTCTTTTTAGGAGGTGTCCCACTGCGCTGACAACACCAATAAATATGCCATCTTCAAGAAGCACGTTTCATTTCCTTATCTACCCTCTCTCCATTCTCTCCTTCCTTGTCTCCATTTCCTCACCCCTCTTATATTACTTTCTCATTCACATACTTCTGTACCTTTTCATTTTGAAGAGGAACGTCTGCCCAGCTTGGCTTTGTCTCCTTGAGCCTCGCCTCCTTTCTTCTTCCTCCTGCTCTCCGCTCTCTTCCTTAACTGAGCACATCTTCACACTGCCTTGTCATCCATCACACTTCTCTTTCACTGCTTTCCTTTCTAGTTTAAATTATTCATACACCTGGCGAAACTTAATAACAGTCTGGAGTTCTTTTGGAAGTTTTATGTTATTGAATAGAGGTACAACATCAGGTTCTCCTATAGAACCAAGCTGGAAACAGGTTTATTGTCTCTACAGATTAGGACTGAATCCTTACATGCAGATCCTAGATAAACTAGTCATACCTCTGAACGTGTTCGCAATTTGTGTTTAATGTAAAATAGATAATTCATGATCATGTCTGTAAAGGTATGAGGATCGGATATTTTTTAAAAAGGCAGAACTGAACAAATGAACAAGAAAAATTTAGTTTTTCTGTATATGGAACAATCTGTCTAAAGAGAGTAGTTAAATTTTTACTTAAGAGAATAATAAAATATAATATTATAAAGAAGTTTGTTTTTTCTTCAAGCTACTTGTTTTCATTCAAAACTTTTATTTATGTCAACATTTATGACACTGCTGAACTCAAGCAGCACCTAATTAGGCTTCATCTCATAAATTATTTACACACACACACACACTTTTTATATACATATCTATGTATCACATAAATTGCTTTATTTATAGATTTATTGATTTTATTTTATTTGTGTATTAAATTTCTTAATCTGGGACCTGAGTCCGAATTTTATACCACAAGCAAGAAAAGGTGGCATGACAATAAAAAAAAGACATTGAATCCTTGAATTTGACAATCTGTAAATTAATTAAATAAACAATTTAATTAAATAAAAACATGTCTGACGATCTAGATCAGGGGCAAATGTAGGGCTAGTAACCCAAAGTTGTACTCAAGTAAAAGTAGCACTACTTTAAAATACTTTTACTCAAGTAAAAGTAAAAAGTAGCCATCCACGAAATTACTTTAGTAAGAGTAAAAACATATTGTGTATAAAAGCTACTCAAGAACTGAGTCACTGACAATTTCTTCAGATGGAGAAAAATGTAATGTTATGTGCAAATTATGGTACTTTAAAGAATAACGTGAAAATATATATAAATACGGTAAAGAGTAAAGTAGTTCCAGTGACGATTCAACATAAACTGTAGGTTTGTGTTACTGTTGGGTTAATTTTTAATTAAAACATGTTTGTTCTTCATTAATCAAGTTAATCACATTAAGTAGAGTATACAGAACTTTTATTCAAGTAAAAATAGGAATACTTAAATGTATTCCTAAAAGTATCCATCCATCCATTTTCTTCCGCTTTATCCGGGTCGGGTCGCGGGGGTAGCAGCTTCAGAAGGGAGGCCCAGACTTCCCTCTCCCCAGCCACTTCTTCCAGCTCCTCTGGGGGAACCCCAAGGCGTTCCCAGGCCAGCCGAGAGACATAGTCCCTCCAGCGTGTCCTGGGTCTTCCCCGAGGCCTCCTCCCGGTGGGACGTGCCCGGAACACCTCACCAGGGAGGCGTCCAGGAGGCATCCTGACCAGATGCCCGAG